>JAIPRL010002835.1:0-53899 GCA_025469235.1 Pemphigus obesinymphae | reverse complement strand
ATAAATATAAATAAATACCCAGTTTCTACAAAAAGAATTTGTTTTTATTTAACAAATACGTATTTCGAAAACAATGTTCTCATCTTCAGTGTTAAACAACTACTGAAGATGAGAACATTGTTTTCGAAATACGTATTTGTTAAATAAAAACAAATTCTTTTTGTAGAAACTGGGTATTTATTTATATTTATAAATAATTCTACAAGTAACTCAACACCAAAATATAGCAATGAATGTTTCGCAGCGTATAACCTGAAAAAATAGTAGGCAAACAAAAACGTTTTTAAGAGTTAAGAGAAGTGGTCTACATTTTTTTTTGTATCAAAACTTTATGAATATCGGTTATTTTTTTTATTTGAACTATATATTTTGTGAAAGCGAATGTCGATAACACTGCAGGTAGAGTAAAAAAAAAAAAAAATAGAAAACGGGTTTTTTTATAACTTTAAAGTGCTTTGAAAGTTTCAACAAAATTCATCATATTTGTCCTACATATCATACCACTTTTTTTTTTATACAAATGTGTTTTCCTTAAAATAATATGATAATATTATCTTGTTATAAAATCTCATTTGCAGACGTCATAATAAAATAATACATATGTAATCCAATGGAAATCGATACTAATACTAAATTATTGAATTATTTGTGGAAATAAAAATGATGGCGAAATTGTAATTTTAAATGATTGTATAAAATATGATTTCCTACAAAACCTTAAAGCCAGGCGTACGAAGGTTTTTTTTTATATTTACCTGAATGCACGATATATTTTTAGGTTTTTTAAAAGTAAAAAATACCAAACATAAATCCTTATTATATAATCAGTTATATAACTTATAAATATATATACAGCTAGAGAATAATATTAACTACATTTAAAGGTTTAAACATTTAAAAATGTTTATAATTGTATTTTATTTTTTTAGTATACAAGGTTGCTTTATTATATTTCAAAAAATACTAAGTATGGTTATTACGTATATCTAATATCATAACTATATACATTTTAGTAGCAATATTTATCGTATATTTTCACTAGAGACTAAACTTTTATGAGTTACAGGGTCAATGTTAGGTTAATTTTTTATAGTATAGTATTAGAGTGTAAAATACGAGTATAGTGCATTTTTTAACATTAATTTTTGGATGTGACGAGCTAATTTTTTTCTAAAATACCGAATAATTTTTATGGTAATCATATTTTGTTCCAGTCGAATTAAGTGCAGCTTATATACAATTTAAAGTTCTTTTCATACCATTAAATAAATTTAAAAAAATTGTAAAAACTTTCAACTTAATTCCAACATTTTAACCAAGTCAAAACGTTACTTTGTTTACATTTTTAATTCGCAACTTTTTTTGAAAGTTGTCCGGGAATTAAATACAATATTACACCTTTAATTTCACTCATACTCGTATACATATAGGCTATATATTATAAATAAGTACATAATTTTGACTTAACGAGTAAAATACAAATTATTGATTTTGTTAACTTATTGCTAATCAACGTATTATTATCATATGGGAAATGGTACATTTTTCAACTTATCGGTCGAACTATAGTAACCATATACGTGATATGTGTTGACAATTCTATATTTATATAACGCGAACAATAGCTGTCCGCTAATCGATGATAATGGATAAGGGGAAGTGATAATGAACTCGAAAAATGAAACTATTGTGGGGTAGGGTCGACATACGCGAGTGGTCACAGGGATTGGCAAACATATAAATGATTTAGTATTACAGGATAAGGATTCGGTTCTCAGTCTTATTCAAGATATATACTCGTATATTATATTGAATTATTACATGGTTTTTCCCGGTTGCAGTTTTCGGAGATTTATTAGAAAGTATACAGGAAATCGAAAAAAAAAAATAGGGACTTTTTATATGGAATATTCGACCAGGATTACAATTTTATGCTTAAAGTTAAAGAAAAAAAGATTAAAATCCTATTATATATTTTATTCAATAACTAATCGACTTCATAGGAAATTAAAATATTTATTAAAAAATAAAAATAAATTTGGTAAAAAAGTTTGAAATAAACAATATTTTATTGTTTAATATAATTATATACGATTTCATAATAGCAGATGATTAATTTTCTGAAATCGTCATTGGGTATAATTTCAGATTTGTAAAGTCGTATTAAAATTTTTAAGTATTAATATATTTCGAGGAAATTTATTTATTTATTTATTTAATTACCCAACTATACGTGTTAATAACAATAATGTATGCAGGTAATTTTCAAGCTCAAAGAAAGATTCATGTATTTTAGATATTTAGAAAAAATAAATATTAAATCCTTGAAATATTAGTACATTTATATATATATAAATATATATTAAGAGAGTATTCTTTTTAAACATTTATATACAGTTAAATATTTAAAAATGATATAAAATCTTTAAATATTTTTCATATCATTAAACTGTTAGGAAATGTAAAATCGTTTTTTTTTTATGACAAATGATTAATTATTATCATTATACTGTATAAATTATAAAAACAAATGACCCGACCTCGGAAAATTAACAGATAAAATATAGAATATGGTGATATTATAAGGATTTAATAACTGCTTTTTAGAAAATTAAAAATATCCCCTTCCCCCCAAAAAAAATCCTTTTAAGCAAAATCAGTAAAAATGTAATGCCGGCCTAAGCTTTTAGAAATAACTATTGTCTATTCATTGGGATTTGAATAATATTTAAAAGATAGGAAAATTATTTTTAAATATAATTAATATGTATGTAATTTATAGCACCAGTTAATTATTTAAAAAGAGAACGGAATTATATATGTATAAAAACTATCTTAATTTATTAGGGATGGATATTATAATGAGTAAATTCTCAAAGGTCATTCCGTATATATTATATACGATATCCGTATAGGAGTATAATTTAATATAGTATGTTATATTTATATTCTAATTTATAGATAGGTTAAAATAGGGAAGATAGGTAAAACACTAAAATCAATACATTTTTTAGTCCACCTCGAATACAAAGAAAAAAACTATATTCCCCATTTTTAAAAAATATATTTTTTTTTACGTTGGATTACGTTTTGGTGTGAACACAATAAAGTTAAGTCCCTATCCCCTCGGATCTTATTTCAAATTTTCTCTCATTTCACTATATAATAATAATTTGTGGTCATGGGCGTAATAATTAGACTCCATAAAGTGTCCTATACGTACATATATGTTCAACAGACGTATACATAAATGCATTTTTCAAAGATACCCAAGTGTAATTATTAAGTACATCATTTTTAAATAGAGAATAAAGATTTATGTCACAATAAATATTTTAATAAAACGATTTTTATAAAAAAAAAATGCAATAATGTATATTCATTTAAGGAACGGATCTGAAGGAATTTTGAATTTTTTTTTATGATCCCAATTCATAAACGATTTTTTTTAAGATAAAATAAAGATAAGACATATAGAATAATAATAACAATGATAAATATAGAAACTCGTTTCCGTATACTTGTTTTTTTTTTATTAAAAATTGGAAAAGTAGTTTAAATTTTTCGCAAATTTATGGTTTATAACTCATGTACTTTAATGTTTTTTTTTTATATTTATATTTCAAGTTCAAGTTTTAAATTTTAGACAAATATTTCGATATTTTTGAGTTTTATATATTCATTCTTATCTCAATATACAAAAAAACAACGACACGAAATTATACTGCATGTACAATAATCGAGAGTGTTATAGTTACATACACACACATATCACATATATATATATATATATTATACCTAGCTATTGTGATATTGTAATGAATGTTATTATAATTAATATTATAATTTTAGTAAGGTCACATCCGATCGCATATTTTATTACCAGGTTTGTTGTAATGCTGAGCATACTGAATTCGGAATAGATTTTTCGAATTAAATGATTATTATCATTGCTATGAAGTTCAATACACCCACTAAGATACTATCCTGTCTGATAGGAAAAGTTTATACACCCCTACTGACATACTCCACGAACACTGCCTTTCGCCTTCTACTTCTCCGGTTTTTAATTTTTGAAATTGTGACTTACAAGTACAAAAAATAGTATCATATTTACATATTTTTTTCAAACGCTTTTTATTTGTAATACAGTAATAAAAAAAATACTGGGCGCGTTCGTGGGAACGTTTTTGAAATGCGCACATTGGAACACTGTATTTTCGTTTTCGATACATATACGCACGGACGGACATTTCAGACAATATGAACACACCGAGACAATTTCGAGTAGATTCACACATTCTCACTTCTGAAACCTTTTTATTTATGTATTTATTTATCTTAAACGATAAGGACCGCAATGAAGAAGAACAACCCATCGTTCTTCTAAATTTTTTTTCTATTCGTTTCTTCTTCATCACTGTTTATCTCTTCCAAAATGAATTATACCATCGAAAACTGATCTGGGAAGTGGGAATGATGTTTTATAAGACGTTCACTATTAAAGTATTTTCGAAATTTTTTCAGTGTGTTTACAACCAAATCGCTTGTCTGTACTTACATGATTTAAAGGAAAACACAATGTCCCAACGTCTACTCGTGCTTGATTGATACTGAAATGGCATATCGCAGATAGTTGAATAGCGACTCCTCAGTCATTATCCTATATACTACCATTTCTACTATTTCAAAATTACGCACTTAAAACCGGTTTAGACTGAAGAACATTATATACATTAAAAAAATAAATAAATAAATAATAATAAAAATAATAAACGGGCCCAGAAGAAGGCGGAATCAGGTGGTGGTATTAGAGGTGGAAGCACTTGGTGGATGTATTGTATTTGAAAGCAATGCTAACTCATTGCATTTAAAAACAATGATTCTGAGCAGAGATTCGGTGCAAGTATTACTGTCAGATATATATTCAAACGTTAAGTAGAGGAGAGTGGAGTACATTTCAATTTTTGCTAATTAGTTGTATAATAATTTTGCAATAATTATGATAAATTCGGATGGTTACATTGCTTATCACGTATGTTTTACATAAAAGTTGTTTAATATCATTATTTTGGTACGATTACCAAATAAAAATCCAATTCTAAGTATTTAAAATTATATATATATATATATATATATATCTTTTAAATGTTGTATTCTTTCTAATAAGATTCTATACGTTGCGAGAGCCACTTTGGTTATCATAATATGATCGAATATGTTCAAAATTATATCGTACGGGTACATTTGAATTATAGGTAATCGAACACAAAAATGTATATTTTTTATAGATAATGGTGATAAATTATATAAAAAAACAGTAAACTTTATAGAAACAAACAAATATTTTAAATGGAATGGATATTTTAAATGGATCATAAAATAAAAAAACCTGTCTGACAGAGTCATCAACGCACAGCCCAAACTACTGGTCGTGGAAAGCTGACATTTTGAAAGAATATTCCTTTAATGACACCGACGCGCACTTAGAAGGGATTTTTCATAATTGATTCTTAGAGGGGAAAAGGAGGATAGTGGATTTGAATAATACATTTTACAATATTTTAATTACACCTTAGATGTGGGAATCTGCTGACTATTTTTGAAAAAATAAAATTGAAATCGAAATGTCGTATAATATGTATTAATATTTTACAATATATTGTTATTTATAAATCATTGTTTATCAACGGAGGTAATGTGAAACATATAATAATGGTTTTGAATTCGAGAAAAGTTTTCTAGTTATAAGAGTAATCTCTGAACTCTGTTTAGTGTGTAATGTTCTAGTATAATTCGTTTTACTTATTAAATTATATTATCAAACGAATTTTCGAATATATTCCAAATGACTTAATGGAACTTTTGATCGAATTAAAACTCTGAAATGAAATTAACAGACAGTAGAGAAAGAATATAACGACTATATACATATATATAAATATATATATATACAACTGTGTATAAATTAAATACATACAATTAATAAATGTACAATATATTATTATGTTGCTCAAGATATATTTCATTTCTACAAAAATCATGGTTTTGGGGAGAGGAGTGTTATCTTGTTGATTACCATGTAGTCCAAGCGGGTTAAGTAATAAAATGCAAGATATTTTAGTTAAAAATGTAAATTAAAAACAAATAAAAATGACACTTAACAAAATCATTATTTAATGTACATAATATTACCATTTTCATCAGTTCTGACTTCCTGATGTTACGACTTATAGTATGTTTATTAAAAGTTGTGTTAATTTACGAAAAATAAAATAAAATTTGTTTTTAAAATATATTTATGTTGAGAAATGATGATTTAAATAATATGAAATTAGTTATATATATATATGAAATTAGTTATATATATATATATATATATATATATGTGTACATTGAAAAAAACCTTGTTATAATATTGATAAAAATACCAATTCGATCAACTTTATTTACTTTTACTATATACGACCAATAAACATTTTCTTCAATTACTGATTGTCAATATTTATAGTATTTTTTATATCTATTATTATGTAAAATAAAGGGTTTAATAAAATATATAATATAAAAATTATATACTTTTTTATTCTACGCATTATCGGGTTGATAAAATTGAGTTTTCAGCTTACTTAAAATCCAATTATTTATCATTATTCACTTTATTTTTTCAGTATAAGATAATTAGTTCCTACAAAGTTATTATTAGGTATATTTTAATCCCTTATATAGATAAAACAGAATATAATACATTGTCAATCAAGATACCTAAGACTTTTTTGTTATAAGCATACATTTATATAATATTTTATTATTTTTTTAGGCTTAATTATTGGAAACAAAATCATTGGACACGCCTAAATCATAAAAAATATAATAAATTTACAAGTTGAGAGTATATAAAATGTATTATCTATTTTCGTCAAAGCTGAACATTACTGTCATTGTAAACGTAGACTTTTCGCAAGAGTATAAAAAGGATTAAACTAATTTCGTTGAGAATTCGATGAAAAATTGTACAATGTTAAAAATGTTGTAAAAAAAAAAAAAAGTGAAAAGTTTTAGACACCTATCACAAAAACTTTGGAGAAAACTTTTCTAACCTATTCTTACTTCTATTTTCTCAACAATATTATATTACACTTGTCGTAATTTCGTCTTCGTAAGATGATAATTATTATAGTACCTATATTAAATTGTATAAAAAATACGGTATTCAGTAAAAGTGATTTTTAGAATTATACAATTTGAAATTTTTATTTTGAATTTTTCGATATTTTTGATTTTTTTTTTTTAGATAATTTTTCTTTTTTTACTATTATTAAATTGTATGAAGTCTTAAACGATTTGAATCTTTTTTTTTCAAAACAATCGCTAAATTTATTGAAATAAGGTGTTTACATAATACGCTTTAATTTTTTTTTGTAAATTAGAATAAAATGTTTTTAAAATATTTTCGTTAACTCGTTATTAAACATTTTTAATGTTTAGTATTTTCATATTTCTAATGTGCTTAAACATTTTTTTAGTATTTTAAGTGTGCATTTAAAAAATGTATAGGTATAGTGCTTTATTATATATTATATAATAATATATATATCAATATCTTATGTCCAGAATTTGAATATTAATTTAAAACTATATTTTCATCGTATTATATCGAGAACACATTTGAACGGAATTTCAATTATTGTACAAATCGGATCTATTTACACCTATATAACCGGGTTGATAATTTTATTTTATTTTTAATTTTCAACATAAAATTCAAGACGAATTTTCGGCGAGTTGGTTTGGAATTTTTTTTTTTAAATATTACGATAATTAATAATAATAGTTTATTAAATAAATTAATACCGTTCATGGCTTCAAATTTTTGTTTCGATTACGTATATATTATTGACAAAAATAAGAATAAAGCGAAACGAACGGTAGATTGCCGACTCGGTGACCGATCGAACACGGAGGTTGAATCAAAAGGAGAAGACGAGACGTATTTTTTTTTTCTAAATGAAATTTTTTCAAAAATAATACGATATTCGATCGATAATGTCCGGGCAGTGAATAATATTTTAAAATTATATTTGCGGTCAACTGCAGCGTGTTGTTTTCTCTTTGGTAACCGATTTTTTACTAAACGACAATAATGTTTAAAATATAATATCTATAACGATTTTCACGAATATATCGTATCTTATAGTTACTTGTACGAGTGTTTTTTTGTAACCGACCTTTCGGTTTCAAAATTAAAGTTCAAATATAACTCAACCGTACTGATTTATCTACCTTTGGATCATAAATCTTACCGTGATCTTCAGACATCGTGACATTTTTTCGTAGTCATGAGTGGACAAACGCCCGTCACTAACATGTGGGATCTTCGTAAACCGACCCTGATCCGCTGGTGGGAGGACCCGGAACCATTGCAGGACGAGTCGAGTTTGCCGACCACATTGACAGAATCACCGTCGGCGAGAAGAGCTGTAAGCAGGTGGCTGTCAGGTTACAAAAGATATGAAGATAAGGAAAATAAAAATGATGCTGTTACAACTGACGATACTGGAGCCAGTAAAGACGGAGAAAGTACTATAGTCCGTGTAGTTGATGTAGACAAAGAATATGATGTTGAAAAAAAAGATAGTGTCGATAGAAACAGTATTATCAAAATAAAAAATGATAATATCGCCGATAAAGACATTAACGATAGAAAAGACAACAGAAGAAATGATGAAAATAAGAAAGATAACCAATGCAAGTGTAATAAACGTCGGAGACAAATGAAATACGAGGTAAGTGCGAAAACAAATTAATCCGTAAATTGGCAGATTTTTTCCCCTAACTATGGTAACTATATAGTCATATGGTTGTTAAAGTTTGTACTATCACGATTATTCTTGGAGTTTTTTTTTTTAGTTTCAGTTCTGCCCATGATACTTCACGATAATCTTTGTTCTCAATGCAAACCTCTGCATAATCCTGAGAACCTCATGGTCTGCCATTTTAAATCATCTGACGAGCATGTTGATAATAAACTTATTTATAATGTGATAACACTATTTTTTTTATCACGACTATACCGAATATAACCTCACGATATAACCATATTATGGTTGTAATAATCGCCGAGCGATCGTGTCGTGAAAGCTGGCGAAGAATTTTATACATTAATATATCGTACGAAAAAATACATATTGATACCCAGCAACATTTTATATGTCATCCGTCCTGTAATCAAATAAATTAATCACTTATCTAGTTGGCGATATTATAAAATTATAAATATTGCTGTTTTCACTTTTTCACTTTTGATTCCTATGGAAGTTTTAGGTATATTTTTTTGAACAATAATTTTTTTTTAATAATATGTACCATTAAACAAGAATAAGCACATGTCAAGTGTAAGTTTCAAAATGACTTGAAAGTATCTATAAAATATTTAAAATTAAATCTTCATACCAATTACAGCGTTATTGTCATTATTTCCTTTAAGTTTGAATTTCATTCTTAATGACCGACTCTCGAGTAACTTATGTATCTTGTATATTAAGTTATTGTAATTTACGAATAGATCTCATCTGTTTGACAGAGTTAGCGAGATTATTTAAATAACTTAACATGTTTTAGTATTAACAGAATTAGTATTGCAGAATTCATGAATAATTTTATAATAATATAATTTCATCGTTATATGCAAATATTGTGGTTTTCGCATTAATGCGCGTGGATTTAAACACACCATAAAGGTTGTTTTAGATTTGATTAACTTTCAACAGAAAGAGATTCGCGAGCGGACGGGGATAATATAATAAAAACATAGACATATAATATATCCTAACAATATTTTAGAGTTTTATAAAACAAAATTATAAATGTCCATGGTGGATATAATGTGATTTATAAATGGTCAAAAATTACCGGAGAATTCTCCGATTGTAGAAATTATACATTCGAAAATAATTCTAATAAATTTTATTTTATTTAAAAAAGAAAAGGTATATTGGTATTTTTTTTTTTTTTAATAATCTATATTTAGTGTGGTTTTTTATTGAAAATGTAAAATAATTGAGAATGTTTTTCGATTTCATCTAAACTCATTAAGCTTATAAAATAGGTATCCAAAATAGGAAAAGCTAAAATTGTAAAATAATACGAGTAGTTATATTTTTAAATTCTATACGTATACGTTATGAACCGAACTCTGTAAATAGAAAGTATAGTTCTAGAGAACAAAAAAAAAAAAAATAAAAATTTTGTATAAATTCAGACCTAATTTATAACTTATATGTAGATCTTGATCTTACCTGATATTTACATTCCGTATGTCATATTAACAATAATATATTATTATTATTATTTTAATCAAGTGAAAGTTTCGATCATGTCTAAATTAGGGGTGGAGACCAAATTAAGCTGAATCAGTATTGGAATCGGTCATAATACTGGAATTAATGTATTCCCACTTCAAGTTTTAATTATTCGAAGTAAGTAAAGAAATTCAAATCCATATATTATGTCCTTTATTATATATAGTTTAGCCTTAAGTTAATATTTAGTAGAAGTTTAGACCGGTTCTCACCGAAACCCAAACTAGAACTCTAATTTTTGAATTTTTTTTTTTAATAACCTGAATCAAAACTCTAAAATATTTTTTTTATTAAATCTCAACAAAAATTATCTAAACCGAAATTATTTAAATGATTCAATCCCTGGTCTAAACATCTGGCAATTAAATGAAAAAACGTTTAACAAAAATGAAATTAAAATATTAAAAACTTTTTCCGTTCCAGTATAATATCACAATTATTATATTCTTCAAAGCTTAAAACTAATTTTCTTTAATCATATACCAAAATCATTATCCGGTTCGATATCGATATCGTAAAAAATTAAAAAATCAATATTCCAAATCAAAACCTTATAAAGTAATAACCTATAAACTATGATATATTTGAAATCAAAACACTTGCTAAAATAAAAAATAACAAACAATTTAAATGAATACAATATTTTACTGAAAACCGAAAAGTAGGCATATATTTGAAATCGAATAAAATATTCATATTCAGAAACGGCAATTTAAACGTTTTTTTTTTTATTTCGGGTGCTAATATTATGTGTGTTCGGGCACAAATTATTTGAAGTTCGAAAAATTGGACTTTTGTACTTTACATACGTATTTTGAGATGAAATCATTTTCCTCTCCTCGTAATATATATTTTATATTATATTAAATATATATAATATAAACGATTCCATGTTTTGAAAACGATGAAAGTGATACAGTTTTCAGCACACCTGACGCAAAGTATTACTGTCGTCGTCATTGTCATTTGGAAATGGGAAAACAAGTTTTATATTATAATCTCGAAAAAACGAAACAAAAACAAATTGTGTTTTATTTTTCGTGTTGAACAAGCAATTAAAAATATTTTGTTTTTAAAGTGTGTTGTTAACGTCAAAAATTTTGGAGATAGGTAATAGAACGGCCGATGTGTTTTTAAAATATTCATAACATAACATTATTTAATTTCCTCGAGATTTTCTTTTATACTTATTTACAAATACAGATCATGAGTGATGTTGCGGTAAATTTCGCGAGATAAAAACACTGGCTTACAAAAATAAGTGTATTAAAAAAAATATTAATAATAAAAAAATTACAAATTACAAATTACAATTTTATTTATGTACAGTTTTAAAATTTAAAACTTCAATACTAATTTCTCATTCGTATATTGTGTGATTTTATTTCCTATTATTTTGGATTATTATATACACAGGGGCTCGGTCTTTTTTACTTTTTATTGGATTTTTTAAAATCAAACTTTCGACTAATATCATTATAATAAATATGTATGTATATAGTATATAATATTACATTTCTACGGAGTTGGTATATTTTTATTTATATATTACGTACGTGTTATTGCAATCGTTAGATAAAGGATATAATATATATACTTTTATTTCGCCTTCAGAATACGTGTAATACCTACTATACTAATTCTCAAATCAATGGATTAAATAAGTTTTCGGAACATTTATTTGAATACTATTCAAAATTCATACGTGTATGTACAAAATACACTCTCTCGCTCTTATTTACTTATTTGTTTTTACATTATTTAGAAACTTTTATACAGCTTATTTTAAAATTTTAAGCACATGAAATAAAAACATTTTTCATATTATACTTATACAAATTTATCGGTACCTAAACAGAATGGTGTGATTGAATTTTTAAATCAGTCTGGAAAAATTCATTTTGATTTACCTATTACTGTCCTTTTTAATAATATTCCTTTACCGTCTACTCAGCCAGAAATTTTTTTTTCAGCCTTTATAAATACGGATAATATTGTAATAAAATTTCGTGAGAAATGTGGCATTTACTACGATAAAAATCCAATAAGTATTTCTCACAAAATATATCTGTATTTAAATGGAGAAACGTTTATTTTTTGCTGAACAAACTGTATAAAAAAAATACTAAAAAGGATAGTATGGGTATTCAAAGTAAATTTTTCAATATTTTATTTTTAAAATGTTTTTGAAGTTATATGATTAATTACGTATACATTATAAAAATAATATAAATTTTTAAATACATTTATTCAAATAGTTTACAGAAAGAAAAAAAAAAATAATAAAATTATATATACAATATACATATATATTATAGTTGTATACAAATAGGCGGTCAGAGTTGGAAAAGAAAATATATAAAATATGTTTGTATATTTTTAACGAGTTTTTAATCGATATGCCATTAATATTCTTTGTTGCGTTTTAATATAATTATTTTCAAACAAACAAATATTTAACGTTAATGTTCTTGGTTTTCAAATAAAAATACCTATAACTTACAAACAATAGTTAGTTATTTATAATTATAATTTATAGTTATTTACTAATGGCCAGTTACATACAGTACTTTTCAGACCGTTATTTTATTTAATGGCTTGTTAAAATAAGAGAGTTTCAAAAACCTTCGTTAAATTTTTAACAGACCATCAAATTTCAGTAGAAAAAAAAATGGCTCATTTATTATAAATCACCAGATTTCAGGTCGCTAAAGTTTAACTGTTTGTTAAATTTGATCATATCGTATATAATATTTTTCAATATTTATAAGATGTACCTACGTAAATAATTTACAATTTATTATAGTTTGCACTTGCCTTTTTGTTAATTATTCACTAATGACGTCGAACTTATGTAATACATATATGTAGTTCAATACAGCCTGTGGTAATCTATTTAAAGATCTGTTAGTTTTTGAAATATATATATATATGCATTTTTACACACGATTTAATTGTATGTTAGTTAAAAATTAAGCATTTAACCGACAGTCAAAAGTATAACATTAGTAAATATTAATAATATTATTATTAGTTAAAACTTAAAAGTAAAATAAATAATTTAGCGGTGAAAATAGTTGTATTTTTTATTTTTCCATTATCATGTAATGATGTAATATTTACTAGTAGTTCTGTGTCGACCTGGCCACCAGTCGAGGGTTAAAAACTTAAAATTTTTTTGTTTTGGTTTCAGTTTTTTATAAAAATATATTTATTAAAGGCCATAGATCTTTTGATCCTTTCGGGTTCCGGATTAAGCAACTTATCATTGGCACAATTAGGGGAGGGGGGGGGCTTGGGTAGGCTTAGCCCACCCAGTTTTCGAACGTAATGTGTAATTCCCGAATCCGATGTATAATTTACCATAAGTAATGATATTGTATTTATTGTTAATTTATCAACAACATGAATATTATCATTATATTAATATCAAACAATTTATTATCTATAGTTAATTATCAATAATTCAGGTATATTTTATCGTACTAATGACGTATTATCAGTATTGTCGTAAATCACCGATTAATATCGCAATGATAATTGACGATAATAACGATGTAAACTCGACGGTCGTGTTAGGAACATGTTTGTGCTCGTCTCGTCGACGCCGGTGTCAACGTCGATCCATTCGTAGCCGTACATGTGACCTTTTTATATTTGTGGTGCACCATGTCTTAATCCATGTTTTTAATTTTTTATAAACACGCTTTCTTTTCACGGTTATCTAAGATAACCATGGTATTTATTCAGCAAGCTGTTTTACTCAGTGTTTGTTATTGTTGCGAGTGTTGATTATATTTAATTTTAATATAAAAGTGTTTTTAATTTGTATTTTATTATAGTAAACTATTCTATACAATAATTATTAATAAAATGTTTAGCATTTTTAAAATTAAAAAAACCGAATTCGAGCGTTCCTAAAGTTCCTACTGCAGTCGATGATTTGCCCCATTTTAAATGTGAAGAAGATATCGACGACCCTGGACTTCTTGTTGTTTCTAATGAAGTCAATGATTTAGATCTTGGTGATTTTGACTCAGGTCCTAGAAGACCTATTCTAAAAGTATGTATATTATTAACATTTGTACTCAATATTGGCATGCTATTGTTAGTATTAATTTGAAAACCAAATGCAAGTAATTTTCTTCGCTTAATTTAGATGATTAGTTGTTTTATTCTTATTGCTTTTTATATTGCTTATTTAGAATTTTCCTAAAAAGAAAATTGGTTCACAAAACCGCTCATTCTCAGCTGGATTTTATAAGAATTTTGAAGGGCTAGAGTATAGTGCAAGTAAAGATTCTACTTTTTTCTATATTTGTCGCATGTATTCCAATGAATTTGGACATTCTGAAGATACATTTACAAAAATTGGAAAAATGCAAGTTACTTTATTAAGATTTAGATTGAGAATAGATACCTAACTAGTATTAATAATTCAGTTTTTGCTAAATTTAATTATCAGCTCTCTTGTAGATTGAAATCACATGCTTCTGCTACAAACCATTTAGTTTGTCTTTTAAAAATAAATGAATATTAATGTAGTAAAAAAAATGGCTCATTAATATCACAAAGTTCTCAATATCAACAACAAATAACAAAAAATCGTAATTATTTAATACATTTAATTGATATAGCTTTGTATTTGGCCAAACAAGGAATTTCTTTAGAGGTCATGATGAAAAATATGATTCTAACAATCAAGGTTAGCATTCCTAAACATCTACTATTTTATTTATTTCAAATTATTATTTGTGATTTATTAATTCTAGGCAATTTTAATGAATTGAGCAAACTCTACTCAAAAAATGACAGTGAATTTGAAGAAATGTACTTAAAAAAAATTAACCCTACTAGCTGGGCAATACAAGAAGATTTAATCAAATTGTGCACTGATCAGGTCAAAAAAATAATTTTTAATGAGCTAACTGATGTTGGTTTTTTCTCTATAATGTGCAATGAAGCAAGGTATACATATTTGTTGTTATTTATTAATATGATAATTTATAAATAAAAACTTTAAATAATCATGTAATGTTAGTTCAATAATATAGTAACCTAAGTTATTAACTATGTTTGATTATTTAGGTGTTTTAGAAAAGAACAACTATCGATCTGTGTAAGATATGTAGTTGGTTTAGAAGTACATGAACGGTTTATTGGGCTTGTGAATGTTTTAAGTGGCCAGGATTCTAGTAGTATTGTAACTGCTATAAACAATTTTTTTAAACTACAAAAAATTGACACAAAATTGTTGAGCATTATTGCACAGTCGTATGATTGAGCAAATGTGATATCAGGAAAACTCAATGGTGTTCAAGCAAAGATAAAAGAAATACATCCGTGTGCAATTTACACGCATTGTATGGCTTATCGTCTCAACTTAGTTGTAGTATATTTTTGTAAAAATATTAAGGTATGTATATCTACAATAATGTACTAATTTAAAATTTATATTATTTGTTATTTATATTTATTTAATTATGTTTAGAGCGCACGTACTATATTCAATGTCTTAGAGGCTGTATATGTTCACTTTTCCTATCCATCTAATAACTTAAAATTATCAGAAATTCAAGTAAATCTTGGTTTGAAAAAAAGAAACATTTTTAAAATATGTGATACTCGGTGGGTTTGCTGCTACAAGAATTGTGAGGCTATGTTGAAAAACTATACTGCTATTGTGACATTTTTAAATTCTGAAATAGATAAACAAGCAGATGAAGATGTTACTCGAGTAATAGTTAAAAAATAAACAATAAATATCCAAAATATTTTTATTATTATGTTGCAAGAATTTTAAGTTAAATCCAAAAGTGTGATTTTATAATAGTTATTACTATTCTTGAAGATGTGTTGTCCATAATAAATGTGATAAGCAATTCACTACAGAGTAAAAACTCCACTCTTGGTTTCTTTAAAAGTGTAATTTTTGGTGTGATTAAAACGTTTGAAAGTCTAAGATTTGAAGATGAATTTAAAAAAATGGGGAAAAAAATTAAAATGTTTGCTGAAGAAAATAATATTTGCTTACAAACTCCATTAAGTGGTGAATAAACTTTGTGTAATTTGTTAACAAATTAATATTATAACAATTTCTTTCATGTTTTCTAACCTAAATGGTACATGATAAATACAGGAACAAAGCTTCACAGAATAGAGTTAAATAAACTGCTACGGGCGCAGAAAATGATTCATATTCATCATTAGAAAATGAAGTAGAAAGTTATTGGAAAACTTCAACATATTTTGTTATTATGGATAGCATAGTTATCAATCTTAAATATAGGTTTTCTGATGAAAATATGGCTATGGCTAATTCGGTTGACTCATCCTGTAAATTAGATACAATCGATTCAATGAAATTTATTGATCATTATAAGGTAATTTGGTAATATATGTATATTGTATATAAATAAATTATATAAGAGAATAATGAAAAATAATTAATTAATATTATAATAATTATAGGATTTATTACACATTTCAAAGAGCAGCTTACAAGCAGAAATGAAAATGGCACTTAATATTTTGAAGAGTACAAAAAAAGATTTCAATTTGAATGATGTCAAAAAAGTTGTCGACACACAAATATATCCAAACCTTTTTAAATTGTTACAAGTGGCTTTATCTTTTCCCATAAGTTCAGCCACTTGATCATTCCTTCAATGAGACGAATAAAAAATTGGCTAAGATCCTCCATGGCACAAGATTGCTTTACATTTTTATCTATTTTAAATATAGAAAGAGATATAACTAACAAATTAAACGTCAATGGTATTGTAAACAAATTTGCAGAAAATTATAGAAGAATAATGTTATTTTAACTAGGCTTCGTAATAAACATTTAATAGCTAGAACTGTATATTTTATCGATTATATATTTATATCCATTTTATTCAAATGTATTTAGGTAGCTAGTCTGTTAGTGAAAATATTTTACTTTGAAAGCAACTATTAATCACTACAGGTAAGGACTTCTTAGCAATATAAATACAAATATGTTAGTGTTGATAATCAATAATAGTGGTGTGGGGGCAAATCCTCGAAAGGTCGCTGATATTATTAAAATTTAGCCCACCCCGAAACAGAGCTCTTGTTGCGCCTATGCAACTTATATTACATAATAGAATTATTATATTATATTACATTATAGAATCTAAACTTCTACTAAATATTAACTAAGGTTACACTATAACGTTAAATTCTAATATTAACCCTTTCACTGCTATAGGCGTATTATTACGCCCTAACCTATAAAATCGTTATACAAGAATAATCTTACAAAAATTTGGATACATTAATATCGTTTGTACGGTAATTTGGCAGATTTATTTAAAGTTTTTATTCAACGCATTGTATCCCAAAATATGTAAGCTCATATTGATAACGTGCCACCTGTTAACGATTATAAAATGTTATTTGGATTTAAATTATTATTATTTCGGTTTTTAACTTATACAAATGTAATTGTATTTGTAATGAGCGAATTTCGTAAAATTTTCACTAGCCGGAAAATACGATATTTTGAAAACATTGACGTACGATATTTGAAATTTAAAAAAATAAGTTATACATTTATTTAAAACATTTAAAATTTTGAGATTTAGTTTTATACATCCTTCTGAAATTTATAAGCTATATATGAAATAAAAGTTAAAAAGTCAGATTTTTCTGGCTTGTACGGGTTTCAGAGTAAAAAATGATTTTAACTGAAAGGGTTAAAAAGGGTTTTAAAGGGTAAAAAAAGGTTCGATTTTAGTTATTTAAAATTTTAGGTTCCGATACATTAATTTTATTGTATTAACTGGTTTTCTTCATACGTTTCTCACTTCTACAATCCGTGTACAAATTTATAACAATAGTAATTCTAAATACACTATTACCATCTGTATCCAAATTTGAATCTATTTTAAATTAATTAGATTACAATTTACTATTAATGTTGTAAAATATTTAATACAGATCTACAATGATCAAATTTAATTATAAAGATTAAATAATGACATTACTTACTATATATTATATTGTTCGTGTTCAAAATATTAAAACTAAATATTTATTATTTACAAAACAGATAACTACTTAGTTAGATAAAAATATAGGTAGGTAGGTGTCTATAGTATAGATTTATTTATTATTTTTAATTTTGAATGTATTAAACAATATTTTAAACGAATGATGTTTTTTTTTTTTCATTAAAGTTTTAAAATGACAACTCTGACAAATGTACATATTATATTTTATATTAGACCTGAACATTTTTGTGGTTATTACCGCTGCCAGTATAACCATTTGACGATTCGGCTGTATAGTTATTTTAACACAAACGGGTCCGCAGGGACTATAATATAAAACGACTACCGCGGTATACGACGACCAACTCGAAATATTAATCCAGGGACCTGTATTTTCGCAGCTTATTGTCTTTCGGAGGTGATAATGACATTATATTTACTCAGACCCTATGTGACGAATGGGGCGTAACGCTATAATCGTGACAACAAGTTACAGTTACAGTACTTGCAACAAATCAGTCGCGGTAGGTAATGCTAAAATGAAAGGATCGATGATAATAATCGAAGAAATAATATTTACATTTTTAAGCTTAAGGGTTTGGTGCCTAAACCAATAATCCGTGTAATATATTTTGCTCTTTGTCAGTTAATTTATCAATATCTAATTATCTATTAATATGGGGTGGATTAGGTGATAGCATTTTAAATGAATTACAAATAGGGAGTTGGGTGTACTACCTATTAGATCTCTTCATAAGAAAATCGCTATAATATTTATTTTTAAGAATTTGATAATAGTTAATAGTTGTACACTTTTTAAAGGAAAAAGGAAGAAGAAACTGTATAATATTCCTGTTATATACTTCTAAATATTTTGGTCAATCTTTTTAAACTATATAGGACCGGTGTACTTTAACTTTATGCCATTTCAATACAAACAAAAATTCACTGTTCTAAAAGTAATGCTAAAAAAATTAGATATAATTTTATTTATTTAGATAAACGCCAAAGATGGCTTCAATACAGAGTTATATACATATATAATAATATAACAGAATACAATAACATATGACATAACATTCTATAACAGTATTAAATAATAATAAAATTAACTACAATACAATTAAAACATTAATAATTAAGAATTTCGAAAACAGTTTACTCATAATATACAGTGGATATTTTACAAATGAAAGAAATCAAGTCCAGATTCATTTCCAATCTTCAATATTCTTTCCAAGGGATTATTATACCCATAATTAGTACGGTGGGTTTTGATATAGAAAGTAGAACATCTTCGTGAGTAATATTGAGGAACATTGAAAGAAATACGTTCTAAGAGAGAAGAACATGTAATTTTTCCATTAATTAATTTAGAGAGGAAGGATATGTCAGCTTTTTTTCGACGAATAGATAATTGACCGAGATTAAGGATATTTTGAATATAAATTATATTATAGTTGTTTTCATTATTTAAATTTGTTTTTAAAACAAATGAAACGCAAAAATCTTCTTTGTATCCTTTCGATTTTTTGAATATAGCACGTCGAGAATGGGCACCATACGATAGACCCATACTCCAATATTGAACGGACCAAGGAACAATATAGGGTGTTTAGACAATAAGTATCAGTTAAAGATGAAGTAGATCTAATTAAGAATCCTAAGGTTTTTAGAGCTTTTAAACAAATTTGGCCATTTTGTACATTTGAGAATAATAAAATAAAAAATTTTTCCCAATACACCGTATTTTGTGTTTCACCTGAAAAACGAGAATGTGTTATCTTAGCAAGCAATTTCATAATCACAATAATAAAGTTAAGAAAATGAATGGTTTTTTTTTTTTAATCAAAAATATGATAATTTATTTTTAAAATTTGAATAGCACTATTTTACATCTTAAAATAATTATAAACACATAACTCATTACGAATTAATATTTTTTTTCATATAAAGAAAATTTTCACATAGTACTTTTTGGATTAAATAAAACTGATGTCTTATATAATTATAACATGGGACTTAGTTCTTTTTTTTTCAAAGAAGCTCGTTTTGGAATAAATTAAGGTACATAGTATGTTTTGATCTAAGAATTTGTAAATATTACATTCTTATTGGTTTTGTACGGGCTGTACGGGCTTAGTACGTTATGATAAATATTGATTTTTATTTTTTTTTTTTTATTTCACCCAATGTTTATCGTTACACCTAGTATGTTTTGAAAAACTTGATTTCAAATACTTTTTATATTATAAATATTGTTATTTTTACCGCTATTTTCACAATATGACTACATGTATAACTAAATTTCGCCAAAATCTCAATTAGCATGTTTTGGATTGTGATCTCGTGTTTCTAAACCACTGACAGTTGGTGTACAGTAAGTTAAATGATAGGTAATATATATATATTATTTAGTATATATATAATATACGTTAAAATATTTAAAGTGATAATTAAAATAAAACATTACAATAAATGCAATAACAGTTTTTTTTTTTTAATCGGAATTCGACATTTTAATGTTCATTGCAAACGAAAAAAACACAAACGTCCTTTTTTTAAATATGTAGATCACACAATACAGATTCTCGAGGAACTTGGTAAAACATACATTGGACAAATTCCAAAATCTTATGGCATTATAAATTCTCCATAATTATTGACCGGCTTTAATATCCCAGACTCCTAATTCTTTCGTTCCATTAACCTCAGTTTGTTTCCATGTGGATGGGTTTTTTAATATTGCTATTAACATTCTAGGACTATTCGCCGACTAAGAACGTAATATGATTCTGTTGTAGAATTTTAAATATAAATCCAAAGTCTAATCTGCAATATCTTTTTATGTTTTAATTTTTTTTTTAACAATGGTTCCTACGAATTTTAAAAACTAGTAACGAAGATGGAAAAAGATAACAGAAAAAAAAACATCATGTACTTAATATCATAATGTTCTAAAGGCATTTTTTGATCCGGAAAATTAGCGTTTAAAAATATTTTAGTATTTGGGTACATTTCATAGTATGAAAAGGTTTTAAAATAAGCATACTTTTTTGTACTCTTAAATACAGTTCTCAAGTGCATTATTGAATTAGCCAAACAGAAGTAAAAGGTTCTAACGAAAATAACTCGGTAAACAGTAATTAATTATACTTTTGTTAGATAGAATCAAATCATACAAAGATATTGTTTGTACAAAAAATTTTTTGTATAACAATATATATATATATTTTTTTTTAGGTTTACTGTTAATAATTAATTATTAAATGAATATAAATTCTAATTCGTAATCGATATCATACAAAAAAAAGTGAAACTTTATCTTAAATTTCATTTTGAATTTGTTTCAATAAATAATTAGAAAGAGTCATATGAACATTTATAATCTCAAAAATGATCGTCTGAAAAATTTTAAAATACAAGATGAAATCTATTTCCATACTAAACTTGTAATTTATGAAAATGTATGAAAGTGTTTATACTCACAATTAAGGCTGGGCATTAATAACGAGTTAATAAGTTTAAGCTAGGTTAAAAAAGTTAATTTTGAATTATTATTATATAATATATAATATAATATTATATTAATTATTATATAATTATTATTATAATTATAATTATTTCCTTTTCCATTAACGTTAAATGTATTTTTATTTTTTTTTAAATTATAAACCTTTTGAATTATAATAATTGTCCAAATCCAAAGAAATATAATTATTTATTAAATGTATTTATGCGTTATATATAATCAGTAGAATTATTTTAGAAGTTATTATTTCGATATGATTCCGCCGTATTGTTCTGGGATAGAATTTTGTTCCAGATAGATATAATGGAAATAGAAATCAGCTAAAACCTGATCAAAATAAATTATGAAAAATTAACTAAAATTAAGTCAATGTTGTTTCATTAACTTAACTGTTATTTTCCAAATTCAATTCACTTTTATTCTTATCTCGGTGAAACTGTATTGATAAACTTGATTTTAATAAGCAAAGCACAAGGAACTTCAGCCTTGTTAAAATTATAAATTTTGTAGTTCAAAAATATCCATAAGGCATAATTAGAACGTTTTTTTGTCGTTTACTTTCTTCTAAATTATTCTTCGTTAGTCGCGTAATATTTTGTAACATTAGTACAAACGTCACTGCAAATTTTACTCAATAGTTTAACAATTTTCTATTATTCATTTTACCACAAGCAAGCTATTATATTACACCGCTCTTCTAAAACAGGATATTTTTGAATATTTTTAGAAGAAAAATATGTTTAATTGTTTTTTAAACAAATCTTATATAAAAATTGTATTACAAATAAATTTAAAATGAATTTATATATTGAAACCTATTTTAAAAAAATGATCAAATTAAAAAAAATGTTGTTTTATATAAATATAATTATAGAAATCTATTAGAGCATTGTATTAATATATTGATAAATTTTATAAACACGTATAAATAGCCAAGCGCGGGGTACATGTATGTATCCCAGTCGACTTGAGCACCAGTATTTGTTGTAACATAAAAAGGCCTGGTAAAAAAATGAAAATAAATAACATTGGGCACACCTAAAGTAAATATTTGTGTTATGAAATTTAGTTTATAAAACACTTGGGTACATATATGCACCCCGCGCGACTAACGGAGGGTTAAGAACGTTTCGGTTTCCTTCGCCGTCTGAATGGTAGAAAAAAAGACAATTTCGAAAAAGTAAATAACGAATTCAAAATACATTTTCGTTTCATATCCGTTTCAACAATACGTGGGCGACCAGAATAAAAAAAAAAAAAAAAACGAATATACGTATAATAAAATGTAAAACGTACAGTAGGTTTTATAACATGACATTATCATCGTTACAATAGTCGTTTGTCCTACACGATATACGTTGACCCTGCGACCCAGCGTCAAGTAGGATTGGAAAATAATTTTCGAAATATCCGCGGAACATTATTGCGTCGAAAATTACAAAAAAAAAAAAAAAAAAAAAAAAAAAAAAAAAACAACCATCTAAAATGAGTAAACATGAGTTTGCGTGCATTTTGAGCTGCATATAAGCCGTGGACCATATATTCCGTCAGAGGTAAAACCGTAGTGTTTCGATCCCAACGGATTACTGTAATGGCGTATTGTAATCACTTTAAAGGCCACGCTGCAGCGTGTCTTCGCAGCCATTAATAATAATTAAATAGAAACTTTACACGCGACATAAGACTACCGGGCGAGACGGTATCAACGATGAAATCACAGAATAAAAGTATCAGAATGGACACTGATAAGAATTTACACGGGTAGCATAGGAAGGCGTGAAAATCAGTCGCCATGTTTTCGGATGCGATTTTATCATTCTTTATACGGTGTTTATACCACAGATATAATCCGACGTATTGATATCACAGAATTTTCTGTGATAGTACTGATAGTGTCTATTATGGTATAAACTACTGAATATTCTCTGTGGTATATGAATAATAATAAAATCGAATTCGACTTATTTACAGATTTCGGCTTAGTGTCCACCCCCTGATGAAATGACTCGTCTGTACAATATGAGACTTGACTGTTGCCTCAACAGTATAACGTTTAGGGCGAGTTGATGAAAAAATTGAACCCGAATGGGTTAACAGTTAAATCCAACTAACCCCGCCGCAAAACTAAGTTATAAACTGAAATTTTTCACTCAAACCGTGTACAATTAAGTTATAAAACGGTTAACAAAAACAAAGATTAGTTCAAATTGAAAGAAAAAATATATTGACCCGACTCGGTTCGAAAAAAGTCAATTATTTATTTTACTTTTCGTTATAGAAATTAGAATTTGTTCGAATTATTCGTGGACACGGCGCGTTATGCGTTTTCCACAGTTTCACCTATTTAAATAGTAATTTTATTTCGACATAAATTAATTTACATTTCGATTTTAATTAAAAATATGTATTTTAAACTCGTAAGACCCGTTGGCCGACGGCTTTCAATGTATCATAACCGTCAATTACTATGAAAATTAACAATAAAAAGTCAACTTAATGCCTAACAATTAATTAAATTTAACAGTAAATGGTGTAGGTACACCTTTTAAATGTTTATGCATATATGTGCGATGCAAAACTTAAAATAATTGTTTAAACCAATACCTCCTCCCACCAAAAAATATGTGGGCAGATTAATTTTAAATTATTCCTCCCCTCATCTCGCCTAAAAAAAACACATTAAAAATGTATTTATAAATTTCCGAAAATTCACTTAAAAGACAACCTCTAACAACAATACCGCTATTAAAAAATACTTAAATATAATTAAATTTCATTTTATTTGAAAATTTAAACACTATACTCGAAATAAAACACGATAGGTAGCGATGTAACTAATTGACTTATTGATTTGTTTTATTTTTAAAATTCTATAAGGACTAGCTATTCATATTAATAAAATTATTAATTGACTTATTATATATTAATAGTACAGTGAAGTTACCTGAAATCTTTTATTTATTAATTTTCATTTATTGTTTATTATACCTATAATCTACTAAATAATATAATATGTATATTTAATTAAAATACAATTTTTTAGTGCAATAACTAGTACCTAAAACGTTTTTAATATGCATAATATATAAATTAATTAAATATCCTAAATATGCGAAAAATGATTAAAAAAAAAAGAAAAACGATAAAAAAAAAAATGTGTAATTAAAGTTCATTTTTTAATAAGTTTCTCTAATGCGTAGAATATTTTCCATAAGAAAAATGTGTAATTTTGAAATATTTGAATTGATATAATAGAATCAGCTACATTTACCATTGATTAAACGTAATATTATGGTAAACTAAGATTAAGTTTTGAGCTATTAATTAAGTATCAATCAATTAATCAAATTATATATTTTACATTATTACCTATACATTACAAATGTATAATTTAATTTAATTTGTTTCTATTCCACAGTTTTTGCAATGAGATGTATAGGTATTCTAAGCCTCGAGGATTAAATATTATCAAAAATAAATCAGTAATATCGATAAATATATCAAATGTTAATTACTAATTTTGCTTTCGTTTACTTGAAATATATTGTGAAAAAGTTTCATTTGGAAAATCAATATTTTAGTTCCATTTCATTACCCAAATGTAGAATAATAAACAATTATTTCTCTTTTAATTAATGTTAAAGCTATGCTTTATTGGTTCGGGTTTGGTTTTATCTTTTTGTTTTGTGTCGTTTTTTTATAATTGTACATATATATATATATATATATATATATCCATAGTAAATTATATAGCGTTGACCAAACTTTCATGGATTCAACCGATTTCGTACATATTAACAAACGTATATCATAATTGACAAGTTGTGCGTTCTCTTATATAATGAGCAAGTGTTATCAGTTATTGTCAACAAATATAATATACGTTTCAGTTAGACCGTTTATTGATATATGTGTATATTTCCCCGTATTATTTCCATTTCAAAATATTCCATAGACAACAATGGACGACACACATCACTATATATTATAGCATAGAGTTATCCATCCATAATATCGAATTCGAATGCACAATACGAGTACTACATGACGAAAAAAAGAAGATGACTATTTCTAACTATTCTAGCGGTTGAAAGTTTCCAGAACTTTTGAATTTTAAAGTTTTAAAAGCATAAGATGTTTGAAAATAACTTTTGGTTTTCCGAATACAAAGTCTATCAATGACACTATAGTGTTTAAAATACTTAATAGTCCATTGAATTTTGATCACGACCGTTTTTCCGAAGCGATGAATTATTGTTATAAAATATTTTACATTCCCAAATATACGTGTAAATATATGTAAAAATTATGAACATAAGTTTTTTACATCGATTTTCCATTCCCACTTATAGCTGCTTATTGTACCAAAAATGAATTAATCGAATTAATCCTTCGTTTCTAATGTATTCAATTTTAATTTAATAATACAAAAAATGTTTTTGTCTTAAATTTACAATCTAGAATACTCAAAATAAATACATTTCAAAATTTTAAATGTTGTTGTGTTAAATTTAAAAATGATGTCTTGGTTCCAGTTTTAATTTTTGAAAACATTTAGTATACTTGTAGGTACAGATTCTAGTTTCCCGGTATTTCGGGTATTTGGATTCTATAACCAATTTATTTTAGATAGATTAATTCCCTGGATGCTATATTCTATTATTTTTCTTCTTCTTCAGATAAACGATTCATTAGGACCACATTATACTTAGTTAACCTCATAAACTCATTTCTTATGTTATCTCAAATGATGTAGCATTTTCAAATCCCAAATCCCGTATCCTAGATACTACGTCTATCGTCTATAGTCTTAGGTCTTCTTAATAGTGGTATTTTCAAATAAATTTTTTTTGCCAAGATATTATGGACTATGTTTACCCAGTGAGAACGATAAGATTACTCAGATAGGCCTAATCATAATTACTAACCATGAGGATTTAAGTTTACAAACTCTGCAAATGTTTGTTTATAATTTTCCAAATACCTTTGTATCCTGATCTTAACACAAACTAAATAAAGTAGGAAAAAAAACTTACAAAATCTTAAATTTAATTTTTTTAAAAATTTTTTAAACGATGGTGAAAAATTATACATAGATATTTTGGATTTAACAAAAATGTATAAAATAACTAATTTTTCGAAAATATTGTTTTACATTGTAAAATACTCAATTTTGATCATTTAAATTATTTTATTAAAGTTTTTTTATTGATGTAAATAATTTTTCTCTGTATATTATCTTAAATTACATATTTTACAATACGTTTTTATATCAAAAAAGTCGTTATAACAATCAAACCTGTATATTATAATATGTAATTTATACTTTTTTATTCATATACTTATATATACATAATATACGAACTCAAACATATACGTGACCTTAATTTGTTTAAACTATTATTTTTATTTCGTCTAAATCTATAAATCGACAGTAAAATCACAGTGAATAATGAAAAATATATATATAAAACAGGTTAACCGTTAGAAATTGAATTGTTAACTATCGTTCTATATAGTTGTCTCTAGCATCATACATAGCACCTTATTGCACTACGGACCACTGTATCTAAAAATACTAATCTCTACATTTTTATGCTAATAAAAAAATGTTTAAAATTAAAAACGATCAAAATTGACTAAACATTTTAAAATGTTAATGTTAAAATGCAAGATAAAATAACATTTTCAAGAAATTCGCTTTTTTGATACAATTTTTAAAATATAACATGTAATTAAACATGATAAGTTTTACCGTCGTTTTCAGCATAAAAAACTACACCAATTGAAAATAAAATTAGTAAAACTACATTTTTGAAAATTTTATTGCAGAAAACCAGATTTTAAATTTTTTTATTTTCATTGTATGATTCAATATAAGTCAGATCAAAATTTGTTTTGAACTTTTTGAAATTCAACGATTAAAAACTTATATTTTGAAAAAAAAAGTTTTATTTCGAACTAAGCTGCATTTATTTATTTATTACAGATTATCTAGCTAACCCTTTTTAAATATATATATATATATAGAAAACTTACATATACCTAATACATATATTGATTAACTAAATTATATACAAAAATAAAAATTACATTTTTTAAAACGAAATAATTAGCTAGGGGCTTACATTGGCAATAGACATTATATATGCCTATAAGAGGTTCATTTTTTATGTAATTTGTGCTGGACAGTGGAATAGAGAAGGGTACATGTGACCTGAATGATCATTTAGAAACTTTAAAATGAATTAAGGATAGGATAGAGTTGGTGAATATATTTTACTAGTTAATAACCCAAACTTTATTAAACGCTGTTAACGTACTTTCACCTCCTCTATATGGCTGTTCTAGGGACCCGGTTTCATTATACTGCGATGCAATTTATAATATTATTTACTCGCATTTATATATTAAATGTTATGATTCGATCTCTCATACAGCCCATATTTCGACTATCATCAGCGTACGCTAATGTTTGCCATCCATCTGCAGCTTGTTTATGTAGCTTGTATAGCCTTGTGGAGTGTTATATTTGAGATTGTGTGAGTAACGATTTGAACTAGACATCCCTGCAGTTAAGACTTAGTTCAAGACACCCTGAGATGTTTATCAAGAAAGCGTTATTAATATTCTATACATATTTATATAATATATTCAATGGTCTCTCTCTCTCTCTCCGTGTCTTCATATTCTATTTCTATACGACCATAATAATGATGTGTACTTATGATTTTCGAATGTCGAGTACAGCTTCTTTTCATTATTTCCAGGTCCGTTCCAGGCAGTGTGACCGAATTATAAAGAACGTAGTTAGACCGTGCATGGATATCGTTCCTGTGTCGTACATCATTTCCAGTGTATCCCATCTGACCGATGCCCTGTGCCGGCTGTACGACCGATGGGAGGTCAGTTCGTTGGCCTCTGATCCGGAATTCCATCATGCGCTCTTTGCACTCGTCGGTCGAATCAAATGGCTCACGAAGGACTTGCACGCTACGTCCGGCACTTGCGATCAAATGGTATTGCTGGTCAGGGAATATGACGAGTGCCAGATAGAATACATGAGATTGATGGAGGAATTGAACGACAACGAGGAGAATTCATCCGATGATTCGATGAAAATGTATTTCAGCAAAGCAGCAAAAAATAACCTGTTCGAAAATTCAGTCGACAAAATCGCATAGACGTGTAAAAAATAAATAACGGACGGGTATTTTTTGTCAGTTTTATTTTTCATATATTTCAAACGCTAAATTTATAACATTAAGTAAATTAATGTCTTCGATTTTCGATGAAACTATACTGGGCAATCACACATCCTACCGTGATGAGTGAACTGATATCATGGATGAGAATATATTATCCGAGAATCGTATAAAATGAAAAACCCAGTCGTATAATATCTTGTCGCTTTCATATGCTTTTCTATGAAGTAATTTATATTAATTCAATATTAATATAGAATTTTACGTAATCGAATACATAAAAATGGATAGATGAATTCACGTGTCAAAGTTCTGAAAATATATCGATGGATTTTATGTCATAAACCTATCAACTATAAACGAACTGCGTTTAAAATCGACTCAAAAACCAACGGAGGATATTTGATAAGCAAAATACGTATTATAGAAGAAATAATGAATGTTGTTCGACTCATTTTTCCATGATATTTGTGATAGTTATTATACTCTTGTTATCCTTGTTCATTTTAAATGTAACGATTATATATTATATGCATGGATCAAATGCCAATTTGGACATTTTTCTCCCATAATACTCTTTAAAAACACTAAAGTCATATACTTCTAATTTATAAACAAACAATAATTGATATTTTGGGGTTGAGTTACTTGTAGAATTATTTATATATACAATAATTGATACTTGAAAATTTCGGAACATTGTAATAGTATTTCAAGATCTAACCTGTATTGATTCTAAACAAAAAATAGACATATTAATTAACTAAATGAACTGGGAATTCATGACCTTTTTTCTATTAAAATATTAGAATATTAAAATATTTAATAAGTAAATAAGGGTATTATGGAAGAAAAACATCCGTTTACGGGTATTATATCATTTATTCCATGCATTTTCTTATTATCGTTATTACGTTTTAAACAAAACTACAATCGTGAGAGTATATTTATTATATATATATTGTCTAAATATTATAATAGGAGGAAGGTGAAGAAGGCGCAGTTCATTTAATGTCTATAATTTATGCATAATCAAATTGTTTGTTTAGAGATTTATGACTTTTGCATTTTCATTTCCTACGAGTTTTATAAAATATGTTACATCATAATATAGTTCAGAATTTTCAAATTTTATTTATCATTTTTTAAATTTATATTAGTTTTAAATTTATTTTTAAATGCCATAAGTCATAATACACGTATTTGTAAAATTAATATAATCTGGTAAAAATATTATCAGTCAGCATAAGATACATGAGAAATATTGGAAATAATTATTGTTTATAATAGGTTTCTAATTATATTAGTTATATATATATATTATGAATGAATTCAAAATTAATACATTTATCTGAGTATTTTATAATTTTTCTTTTATTATAAATTCATTATTTATATTATTGTTTGTATTTTTTCAGTAGTTTTTTTTAGTTTAACTTTCTATCTCTAATATCATAATATATTGTACCATATGGTTACTATAATTTATGGAAAGGTAATTATTTCTTTATTTTTAGTAGACAGAATAATATTCTTAATAATGATTGTTTTGTATTTCGTACAATTTACAGATAACGTTTTTAGTACCTATTGAATATTTAGAATTGATGATTGAATTTATAATAAATTTTCATCTCATAAAACTGAAATCCCCTCCCCCCCCCAAAAAAAAATTAAAAATGTCTATGTATTGAGTGTTAATAATTTCAAATCTCCCATTAATTTTGAATAAAAAAAAAAAATTTAATTTATTGTTATAGGATTAAAATTATAATATTACATCGATTAATAACAAAATTAAACAATGATATATATACACACGAATTTTTAAAGTGATTTAGAAACTTTTAAAAATAATTATTATGATTAATGGGTGAGTAAATATTGTTCGATTATTATCAAAAAAAAAAAAAAAAAAACAGATTGTCATTAAAAGTGATTAATTTTACCCCTATTAATCGAATTTTTTGTTTATTACATAAAGTACGGGTATGAAAGCAATTTTGTATAAACAAATCGTTGGGCTAGTTAAAACATATATATCTATATTAAACAGCAACAATTACGTAGTAGATACGACAACATTTTAATTACCTTTCTGTAATAAAATGAAATACAATTACTAAAATTGAAGTTTGAAATTTTAATCACGAAAATGTAATACTTATTTCTGTACAGTAAATGCGTAGTATAACCACTTTGCTCTACAGAAGTACTTTTACCCGAGCGTGTTATCTTATCATTCGTAAATCAAATTAAAACATCGCATTTATCTTTTTTTTAAACTAGATATTTAATTTATAATTTGGATGTAATTGGTTTCGTATATAAAGATATAGAAAAATAACTATATGAACTCTACCCGTAGTTTTTAGTTTTAAAGGAAAACGCTGAACATCCATTAAAAATGTGCATGTGGTATCGGATGCATATACGTAATTTATTTCACAAATTCATAATCTAAATTAACTGCTGTTCATATTATTTCCAATCATACAAATAGTTATTTAAGAAAAAACATTCTTATTATTCATATCACCAGGGCTATGTCACTGTTTATGTTTCTGTGTAAAGTAAATGGATGACCTTGGATGTGGAAAATAACAGCTGTTAGAAAAATTTTGATAACAGATATTGTACTGTAATCGCTGTAATTAGTGATTTAAAGATGCTCACATTAATCAATTCATATAAATATATACGAGTATAATATATAGCGAATTATCGTTACTAACTTCAAGGCCAGTCCTCGGATTTATGTTCAATGATAAATTCAAGGCGGGTCCTTGGTTTATTGTAAAAAAAAACTGTTATCACCTTGAGTGACATTTCTATAATGTTTTATGATATCGCCCCACAGAATAACATAAATCAGAATGGACAATATGATAAGAATTCACAAATTTTTTTTTAATGCCTGACATTTTTGAAAACGTATTTTAGTAAAGTCTTGCCATGATTTTAAGATTAATTTTACTTATACTACTGTAGTGAAACAATATTTGTTAATATACGTGTTATAAATATAAATAATAGTGTTCTTCATAGGCAATTATAAATAAATGGATATAGACCAACCAGGGCTGTGCCGAAGAAAAAATTTGGGGGGGTGAAAATGTAAAAAAAAATTATATACTTCTATTCAAAACATAAAATAAGGAAAAAAAAAAAAGTCATCAACTTTTTTCCCATTTTGCCGACTAAAATCTTAATAATTTATAGTTTGCCGTCTTCAAATTCTAAAATACTTTATAAACGTCAGTGAATAAGCAAAAAAAAAAAAAAAATTGTAAAAAGGTCATCGACTTTAGTCTATTCTAATTTTCTAATTGATCGTATTTTGTGATATATCTAAATATCTATATTTCCTTGATATAAAATAAATTGAATTTATAAAAAATTATATGAATTACGGGCTACATATAATTTTCGGAGCTATACATATATACACCTAAACTAAATATGGCTTAGCTTGAGCTTTGACAATAAATAATAATAATAATTCTGAAAATGTTTTTTATGATTTTGAAAAATCTAAAAATCTGTTAAAATCATTTATTTTTATCATAATGATGTTGAGTATCTACATTTTATGGTATTAATATACTATAAACTAAAAACGTGTTCTTATATATAACCAAAATAGATTTAATTTAAATTAAAATTCAGTTTCGACATTTTTTTTTCGGAATCAAGTCAGTTTGTCTACTTAGTTGTTAAGCTTACTATACACAAAATAATACAATGTATCAATATGTTGGAACCAAATTCAAACTAAACTATTTAAGTTAAATTAAAACTAGTTCTAATTAACTAAAATTTAAGTACATGACCAATCCTATTTTTAACATTTAATTATGCATGTGTTTTTTTTTTCAGAATTTTAATTATTTATATGTATGCATTAAAATTATGTTCTCGTATAATTACTGTAGTTTTTACATGTCTTTTGTCTACTTGTTAATGTAAATTTTTTATTTTTCAAGTGGAAACCCCCTCTTTTTGTTATTTTAAAATTAGTATATAATAACAAATTTACATACTATATAAGTATACTATATATAAATAGGCTCCTTTTGAATTATAATATTTAAACCCATAATGAGTTTAGTTTGTAATGTTTGTTAAATAAAAACTGTTTGAGTCTAAGTGTACTTGATTAATTTTTGTATTAATTAACATCTAATTTTGTATTCTCATTTCTGGTAATTTTTCAAAAACCCTATCAATTTACAATTCAAGTATAATATTATTCTCGCTGGTAAATAAATTAGAATAACTAAAAAAACTTTTCGTTCACATGTTGATTTCGAATTGAAATGAAACTGGTCATTTTTGTGCTATGTAAAAAAAATCACGAAAACTAACTCGAAAATCACAAAAAATAACATTGATACACTCTGCTGAAGTCTTTCCACGACTGTATACATATTATATTAAATCCTTGCTTCGAGTCCATTTTTAATATTCTATATTTAACATAAACACAAGACGTACGATAAAATACTTTTTCGCCCAAAACCTTAAATAAAAAAATATAGTTTTAAAATACAAACTTTTTGAAATTAAGCACCCGAGTACAGTATTTTAATCGTTCGAATTCTTTAAACGTGGTTTAACATAAATATATACAAAGTTCTTCAAATTAATTTTGTTAAAACAAAAAAAAAACTTTTAATTTGTATAAAAAAAAATATAAGTGTTTTATATTCTAGAGTTATACTAGGATTATTTAGGTATATTATATTATATGCATTAAATTACCGCCAAATCGCATACCATTGTCGAACGATGAATGTATAGCTTTATTTAAACTCATCGATCGTTTGAGTATATTTAATTTCTCTTTTAAATATAGGAATATTTGTATAATTTCTATCCCACTGCGGGATTAAGCCTATATAGTGGCATTTTCGAGTATTTTTTTCCCTTGGTAAAAAACGGAATAACAGTAATATTATATTGAATTATTCATGTATTACTAATATTCAATATAATATATGCGTATATAACCATTAGGATATAATATAGATAGTGGCAGTTATTAAAAAAAAAAAAAAAAAAAACACACACACAGAGTACAACTTTCAAAACAAATAGTATAAATACGAATATCCATCGTGTTAAAATTTAAAATCCTGATGTTGGTTTTACAATAATTATGTATCCGTTCAGCATATTTCAATAAAATATTATTAATATTTAGACTCTGATAAATAAAAAAAAAAAGGCTTTTTAAATAAATAAATAGGTAACGAGTTTACTAACTATTTGGGAAGTATGCATAGCAAAATATTATTGTACGGCTAATGTTTTAATTCTAACAATGTGCTTTTCGTGTACCTTGCAAAGGCCAAAAGTTTAATTGTAATGTTTTAAAATTTGATTTATTTATTTTTGTTATTAAGTCATTATTGTTATCAATGTGATTAATTATATGTAAAGTTTATCGAGGATAAAATAATCGAAGAATTTGCTTGAAACAAACAGACTTGAGTTGTGCTGTAATTGCATAGAATATGAACATTATATATATAAATTTATACATTCAATACATTCAATATAATATGTAGTATACGTGTATTACATATTCAATGATTGTCGAATTCTAAAAATGCAATTTTTAATGTTTCAAGATAATTGAGTGAAATTTTTGGCGGATCATTTCCTCTGATACGAGGGACTCAGTGCCGTACACAGGAATTCTCAATGTGGAGGGATGAATATCATTTTTTTTAAAAATGAGCCATTGGTAGCTTTACCTCTGACCTGGAACCCTACAATTATTTACACAAATATAGCCCAAAATTGAAAAAGTCCATTTCTATCACTTAAATATGATAATAAAATAAGTAATTGGTAAGAATTCAAGTCTATAACAAAAAAAAAAATAATAATAATAATAATTGCTTTCCTAAATCCTAAAACTACCACTTTTATGCAATAAATACCTCGAAATGTTTTGAAAAGACCAAAATAATTAGAAATATTTTTGTATTAGTACAGTATAACATTACATATTTTTTGAAAATATTAAGACTCTTGGACAATTATTGTTGAAATTACTGAGAAGTAACCATAATATTTTATGATAAAATCGCGTATTTAATATTTTTGTTGTTTTCGGTAGTTTTTTTCTGACGCAATAAAAACCAATATTATTATATTATATATGTACCAGAAGAGTCACAATATTATACACTTTTATTTTGTTTATACGCATTTCAACAACTAAATTTTCATCTACAGCGCGTACCAAAAATTAACCTTCCAAATTTTTGGTACGCGCTGAAGATGACAACTTAGTTATACGTAAATACGAAATGAAGTGTATGATATTGTGACTTAAGGGTTACAAGTACTCATATATATATTAACATTAAAAACTATTGAGAAAATTGAAAATCTCCATTCAGAATCTAATAAATTAGTCTACCACTTAACACTAATTCAACAATATAAAATAAAACATAATAAAAATCATTAAACATTTTATTTATAATTTAAAATATTATATCGATTTTTTTGAATAATTCTGAACGTTTAATAGCCTCTTACTGTTGTGAAATGAAAATTAAGAAAAAATAACTGTGAACTAGCAAAAGGGAAATCGCAATACACATTGAAGGTTTATATTATCATTATAATTGTCAGTTCATGGTTTAATTTCAATCATGCATTAACTGTTCCTAAGTTTTCTTTATCTTCCAATTTTCACAGTGGTTAAGATAAGAAAGTTGGCATATAATGTACAATTACTTCGAAGCTATGGTTATGCCAAAAAAAAAATATAATTGATAACAAATATTTTTTTTTATAAACTGACTATAACTAATTTATTTAGTTAAAAAATTGTAAAAAAATAGACAGTCAAGGGAGGGATTTATCCTCCATACCCCCCCCTGTTTGTACGCCACTTGCAAGTGTATTAATACTTTGAAAATCTAAATTTAAATTTAACTCTTGAATGTTTTTAAATAAAATTACTTACCACATCAATTTATGTTTTAAAACAGATTGTATGAATTTGAGAGTTTTTTAAGGATTGAAGAATTTTTACATTACTTCCTCCAAAGCGATTATACGTCATCTAGGCTGTCTAGAGTCAATCATATACTAATATCATTTTTTTTTTACTTTATGAAGATAATGTAAAATATTTAAACCAAAATATTTTTTTATCAAAAAGGCAAAATGATATAGAAATAAATAATTAAAAATCCGTATTATATATAGAATTGTATTAGGTAGTTTCTTAAAAGTATCTCCGAGATTATTGTTCCAATTTTAGTAATTATTGCTTTAATGTAAACTGATGTTACAAAAATATATTTTTGAAAACATTGACGATAAAATTTCATTGACGAAATTTCCAATATAGCAAAATATTTTAAAATAATGGTATGTGAATTTCAATAAAATCCCAAACCTAAGAATCCAAACATAAAAACTTTTCAAGTTCAGTATTAAATTAATTTCTACTATTTTATTCATGTTTTACTTATTATCTTTCAATCCTATTAGTTATTTTTGTTTTACATGAAAGTTTTGAATTTCTAATTCAAAATAAATTCAGGATCACTGTGATTGTATAACGTGTTCTTCGTCAGATTAAAGCTTCTAGGAAATACGGGATCTCTCCGTCCATCTCTTTCTCTCCCTGTCACGGATATGTTTTTGCACGACTTGGCAGTCACGTGTTATTTGACGGGAATTACGTTTTTAGGTAAATTATTTGTGTGGATTCGGCGTTTCAAACGTATCGTATTTTCAAATTTAAAAGTGATTAATCGTCTCGTTTCGAAAATTTTCTCATAATTTTGCGAAAAACAAATCACAGTGCGTTATGCACACGTAACAGTCTATGCGATTTAGTTTAGATATAATATAAATTGAGTTGCATAAACAAACTATAAATATAGTTTAATAAAGTGTATTATCGTTTCAAAAAATCAACAAATAGATAAATATCTCTATAAAAGTTGAAAATGTAATAAAAATTTATACAAAAATTAAAAAAAAATAAATAAACAATAGAATCACTACAATAATGTAATAGTCATCATATATAACAAAAAAAAACGTATTACTCGACAATCAGTAGGTATTATCAGAATTTAATGAACCAATGAGATATTGTTATCGAATCTATAGAGTTATCATGTAGACCACCATGAATTGTTTATCGAACCAATAATAGACAATAGTAATGATTTGTGCAACTCGCAAAATATTTATCGAATCACTAATCAAGTTATCTATTCGATAACTATATGTTTATTTGTCATTTTTGCAATAAATTATTATTTTGTTTGTTTTTATTTTTTTAATACCGAGAATTCCGTGCGATTACTCAAGATATCTGAAAACCAAAATACATATCCAACTATCCTGCGCAGATAATAGATACATCAAACAATCTCACCGATGTTATTAACCTATTTTATCACTAGGTATATTATCATCGATCCTTAACTGGTGTCGTGGAGTCCGAGGATATCTCAGTAAAAATGTTATTACTTCAATATGTTATCAATTATATTTTAATCTCTACGTATTCCTCAATAAATAATAACGTTTATCACTATAGTATGAATACGTAAAATAGTTTTTTGTTACTCACATATTATGTTAATATTATGGGGTATATGGCGTTTTTGAGGCAATAGAGTCCTAAATAATCCCAGTATATACCATAAAACTTCAACTTTAATGAGATGACAAGCATATGTAATATTTAATATTAAACCATTGATATATAAATAAATGGTCTGTGCTTAGAAAGAGAAAACTTGGAACTAATATTAAGTGAGAGATAATGTTAATCGAGGGCAAATAATTTAATATTAATTTATCATATCTGTGCGAATATTTTTTATTTACGTCATGGAATTATCATTATATACTAGGTATTCAATTATCTTAATTTTGACGAATTCGTAATGATATGTCGAATGCAGCATATCGATTCATATGAGAAATTTGCAAGAAATATTATATAAGTTATTTTTAATATAAATAATATAAATTATTATATTATATTAAAATAAATTAATATTTTTATGAAATTTTTTTACATGTATTGTAATGTTTTAAGAATAAATGTAAAAATCTAAGGTTTTGTTTTAAATATAAACAAAAACCGTGTTAATTAATTAGGCATATTAGACGTCAATAAATAAATTATGCTTTAATAATTTTTGTAAACTGCTCATACGTATTGATATACCGCCTAATTTTTTTAATCAGATGACACTGAGCGTCAAGACGTTAATAATCAATGGACGAAAATGAAGAAAAATTATGTAACGTATCGTTTCGTATGAGAATTTTACAGGAAATATCATGGTGTGTTTATTTTTATATTTATCTCAAAATACTACGAATCAATCACAATTTAAAAATTTAATTTTTAAAGGTAGAAAAAAATTTCAAAACTTTCGTCATTGTGTCGCCCCACTGAGTATGTGTATGCCTACGGATCTTCGGTAGGTATTCATTTTAGAAACATCCTGGGGGGCTATTCTCAAAACGCACGACCAAACGTATACGTAATAATTCGTACACGAACAATTCGTTATATTATCTTTGCTCGTCAACAATTTTTATCTTGTATTCTTGAACAGCATACGAACAATGTGTACGAATCATTCGTACGCGAACAAATCGTACGTAAAAAATAGTACAAAAGTAGTAAGTCACACTGTACATTTATCAAGTTGGTATGATCCACTTACGAAAAATCTCAGCGCTGTCAAAATCTATGAATTCATTGAAATTGTACATTAAATTACTTATCAAATAGTAATAATTTAATGGCGAAAAAAAAACTAATTACACTACCTTTATTTCTCTTGTAATGGATATTTTTCTTGTCGGTTCATTCATATGGGGTGTTCAAACTTCAATAAGTTCACGAACTAACACCTCGCTAAGTCTGTATTTTCTGATAAATTGATGATCAGACATTTCTGAATGTAGATATAATAAAAATGAATGCATATATTTTGAAGAAAAAAAATTTTCAATGCAAGTTATTTTTTTTTCTTTGTATATTATAATAATGGCTGTACTTATATAATATAATTATACATTTCATATGTCTAATTAAAATATTTAGATATCGTAATGATTAAATAACAAAAAATTATAAATCGTAGTTATTGTTACATCAAATAGGTACATCTTATCATTGAAACAGCATATTTTAGGTACCTACCTATACCTATATTATTTTGTTATAAATTATTAAATTTTTTTATATAAGTAGAATATATATTTAAATTTTAAATTAATCATAATTTAATGAGAAGGAAAATGTCTTAAAGCGGTTGAAAATGATGAATTATTATTTCATTAATTTAGACTTAAGAGTCTGATAAAATTAAGGTTATACCTACTTAGAATTTTAAGACATTTCTGCAGACAACCTATGTTTATGTTTAAGCCCATACAGCTGAGGCATGCTCACGAGAGGAATGAGGGTGTTATACCCCCCCCCCCATTGTATTTTATTTGTGGTCAAATTGACACAAATAACCATTTTTTTTAGATAGCGATTTCTCAAATTTTGGGAAAATATCGCCCCCTGTTTGAAAATACTGAATACGCCACTGTCATTTACAATATTACATATTACGAATCTTACGTTTATTCAATTTGTAATTATATGTATTAAATAAAAATACTTACTGTAATATGACAAAAATTGTAAAAGTGAAAGCGATACTTTCAATATTGATGTTTTGCAAACAAAGTAAAAAGTAAGTATGATAGATTATTATCTAAATAAAATATAAATAGTATGCATATGTTTTTTACCGAAAAATGTTACATTTCCTATGTGCGGGAGATTTCGATAGCTGGAGTGTTCTTATTATATATTTCCCGTAGGTACTAAATTAACCAAATCTTTCACGGACAAAAAATTTTTCTGGTTAAATACTTGAATCGTTCGCTGGCCATTCATTGTAGCGGATTGTTGATAGCACTTTGGCTTCTGAAATCCTTCACCACGAAAACTCTGTATTAAATCCTGACGGCAAATATAAATGGTACCGTTGCCGGTACATAATATAATCTTTATAGTTCATGAAATAAACCAGCGATATGACGTAAACATCGGAGGACAAAGACAATGCAAATTGTTAAGGTCTGTATTATATATCGTTTACAGAAGAAATAACACGTACGGTTATAAAATCAAAAACGCGTTTTATCTGAGATTTGAAAGAAAACACAACAAACCCGTAGGCACCCGTACGTTTATTATTTTCGAATTTCGAACATTTTCCGCCGAGCAAATCGGCTCATTTCAAGTACGTGGGACATAATACGGTGTCAATAACAAAGGATATTCGATGGTGAACCGACGTAAGCCAAGTCCTATCAAAGGAGAAAAGGGAATTTGTACGGTTGATACCAACCTATAACGTGCACATAGTATTGGGCCTTTTCGGTACCGTACTGAATAGGTACACACAAATGTAGTGATTGTTGTGATATCCCACCAGTAAGTCAGAAGACATACTAGTTTTTAGGTTCTTAAACAATATGACAACTTTCATCAACTGTAAACTAAAAATGAATAAATAATTACATCCCAAAATAGAGATATAATATGTATATTTAATAGGTAGGTAGAATTATACTCTTACCGTGTTCTCAGAAAATGAATTGAAAACATAACTGAATTACTGATACATTTTTTTAATGTCTAAAAATTTCCGATAAGAAATTCAAAAAAAAAAAAAAACTTTACGGAAAGTGTACGTACAACTGTTTACAATTATTTTTTCTCGTGGCATTGAAAATAATAATTATGTGCAAAGGTATACTTATATTTTATTTCAGGTAATTATTTTATCTCCCGCAGGGTGTTACTAGTTTTAGAGTAACGGGCGCTTAAAGAACCCGCGTACAGTCGTCGCTGGAAAAATGTGGCAAGGCGCGGACGCGATAACGGAAAACCAGGGGTTCTCCGTATTTGGATGTTAATTACCGAATATATCATAACATTTTAAAATTGATTTTTTTCCCGTATCCATATCACATTAATCTATTAATTTTGTCGTCGTCAGCCTAAGTCGTTTATTTTTATACATTTACGATAAACAATTTGGTGTGGCTCGCCGCGCGACCGAAACACACCGCGACTGGTTTGGGCTACACTGACGGAAAAACGCCTCCGCCGACGTGCCGATGATTTATCTGGCGACGACTGTACCCCAGTTGTGTTTGGTCCTCCATTAATAGGGGTTGATCATAAAACAAACAACGCCAATGATTTCGGAACAATAAATATAGCCTCGAAATATGAAGTTTACGGATTTAGGTGTTGCACTGAAGACAATCACATATCGTGTCTAGAGCAATACACATTAAATATGACAGCAGTCCAGAAAGTAAGACGGGACGGATCTGGTAGTAAAAAGTCACACAAAACAACAATTTTATACAGTGGTGGAGAAAAACATGAACAAACACTTCCTAGTAAATATATAAAAATGTAAAGTAAAGTAAAGTAAAGTAAAGTAAAAAAAAAAACAAAGTTTTAAGAAAAAAATCAACAGAGAACTATTAAAAAGAAACCAAGCCAAGGAATATCAGGAAAAATTATACAAATACCTTTCAAATTTTGATCATGAAGCAAATATAGATGAGTTGTGGAGAAAAGTAGAAAAAACAGTAAGAATGACAGCAGCAGAACTACTGGGTTATGAGCCTCAGAGAAGGAAAAAACCCTGGTTTAATGATCATTGTCAAATGTAAAAAAAAAATGCAAAAAATTTATATATATATATATACTGTTTTAATCAATACTTAGACAATACAGATGGCTACTCACTTATTTTCTATGGTGTTAACTGTACGTTTATTCCGTTTATGTTTATATTTTATGAATTTTAGACAATAAAACAAATATAAGTTTTTCACCATTTTAAGTCATTTTTAACAACATTTTTACGTTTTATATTTTAAATTATTGTTTTTTTTTATTATTATTATTTTTTTTATAAGTATCTTTTTTATAACATTTTGAACGCGTCGTTTTATCACAAATTACTCTTTAATTGGTATAATTATATAATGATTAAATTTGTTTTTTTTTTAACGATCTTTACATATGCATATTATATATACTATTTTAAATCGTACAAAATTGAAAACTTATATACGACTAAATACGACGTGTATTCATATATATTAGCCACTTTGAATAAAATAAAATAAAATAAACAAAGAATACTTTTAACACAAAGTTTTTCTTTACTTATTTATTTTAAAGAAAATTTAACTTTGAAATCATGCCACTATAAGATTCGTAAAATTATTAGCTATCGCATAATATACTTATACATAATTTATTTGCATCCTTTATAAATAATTTATAATTTCAGTAAAATCGGTGAATACTTAATCCGCTTTTTCATCTAATTTCCGCCCTATCTCATTTCTTGTATTAAAAAAAAACGAACGAACAAACAGCGTACTTAAGTATAATTAACATGAATATTTGTACATCATAAATCAATTTTTTTGTCAATTTTAATTTGTATTTCGTGACATAAATGTCGAATATTAATATATATATATAATATATCTAATAGTAATAATAATCGGTAAAAATTATAAATACAGCAAAGCACTGATAATATGAAATGTCGGGCAAATAATAATTAAAAAAATCGACAAATCAAATTCACCTCATACCTATTATTTTAATATTAGTATTAATTTTTTACCCATAGATTATATGACCGATAAAATAATTTCGTTATAATAGTATAATACGCGTGAATGTAAAATACTTATCCGTATTAATTATATCAATACTTCAGATTTTTAAAAATGTATAATAAAATGCATTCTATCAATGACATCTCCGTCAAGTATTAACAATAATAATTTAACTGTTCAAAAATTAAAGTAAAATTCAAAATTACAATTAATCTCAACTATTTTTTTTGATATTATAGCTAACTAGCTTAGTTCTAGTTTTTATTTTTATTGTTTCTACTTAACTTTGTATAGGTAATTTTTAAAATTATCCAAATTAGTTGATTTCGCAATTTTGTTATAAATAATATTAATTAATATATCTATTAATTAAAATAAACAAATAATAATTAATTATTAATAAATGGGTATAATTAGGTAATATTATTATTAATAATATAAATTAATATTATATCAATGTATTACATTCTGTAGAGTAATTTAATAGGTATATTAAAGTCCTAATTTTTTTACCAGAAAATACAATTATTATTATTTTTTTTAAACACAGTTAAGGTAATACTTTTTCCATTATAACTTTAAACTTACCTAGTTGAAATTATTTTTTAGTAATTACGAAAAACACAAATAATACTAACTAATACTAATATACTAACAGTTACATACTAATTTTTAAGTTTAAACTAAAGACTTAAATTAATTTAACATTATATTATTTTATTATATAAGCTTTGATCATCTTTATTCGATCATTATTAAAATATACGTTAACTATAGTATTTTAATCTAAAATATCATTATAGTTTCATCGATATTTGAACAATAGATGGAGTCATAGAATCAGATAGTATTTTAAGAAATGTGCATTTTATTTATTTCAATACTTTATATAATGGTTTAAAAATAATTTTTTGATGGTGGGGGAATTGAACCCCAAGCCCCTTCAGCATACGTAACTACACACATTATAGAAACCTGAAACTAGTTAGTATGAACAAAAAAAAAGTAAAAAATTCAGAAAAAAATATAATTTTTTCATTAAGATTTTAGATGTTATATAAATTTAACAACGCATAAAAAATCCGTAATACACACCCGAGTTGCCCACTCTGCACTCCTAATACTATTATATTGTAGAAACGAATCTTTTTTCATATTCAATTTTATCCTGGTGTTCTACGTGTATTTATTATATAATTTACATGGATTTTATTATCAAACGATGTTTTTTTTTATTATTCGTTGTGTAACGTAAAATACATATAAAAACAAATTATATTATCAGTTTATGAAAATATGAAAAATATTGACGCAACAAGTTGTTTTATGTTCTGGTTATAGTACACCGGGCAATTAGGATTTATTATCGTTTTAACCGTTTCTGGTGCAATAAGTCCGAGTAAGTAAAAACATTTTAATCGAAAATGCCCCGTTTAAGCCTCGACACGAATGTACCGGCCTCAAAAGTTCCCGACGATTTTTTGAGTACGTGTACGGAAATTCTTTCGAAAACTCTCGGGAAAAAAATGGTAGTAAGTATATTTACATATATATTATGTGACTATAGTGTTTTCAAATTTGAAAAAACGCATACCTACTATTATTATAACGACGATTTTACTATTGTTATTATTGTTTTTGGTTTTTATTCGATTTCACTGAAAATAATCAATATTTTGTTAAAAGTATAATATATTGTTGTATTATTCTCAACACATTTAAAAGGTTTATAGGAAAAAGGTTCATATCTACTAAAAGTTCTATAAAATATAAGGCACTTAATTGTATATTTTTATAGAACCAAAAAGAATACCAAGCCAGGGCTAGAAACTGAATTAAGAAAACTTGTTTCAAAACTCGTATGATAACATTAAAATTTGATTAATTTTGAGAAACTTGAAACAAAACACAACTTAACTCTATTATTATAACTTTATCCTGGATTAATATTTAAAGAAATTTTGGAACATTTTATATCGGTAGACTTGTTCTAATGACGGAACTAGAAAAAAAATCTTTCGAGTATTGTTTTTATAGAACGGAAACTGTAAACGAAAAAAACATCAAATTTTCAACAACTGAACCAAACTATAAAGTTAAATTTCGGATATTAAATGGTAAATAACGTATATAATACTTTTTGAACACAATAGAATTATTTGTAATTATACAAAAATATTGTTATATAATTTATTACGAATTAACTTTAGTAAAACATTAAGTAAATAATGATTATTTGTTTGATGTGCTTGTAGTTTTGTGTAGCAACGGTGAATCCTGGTTTGAAAATGACACTTGGTGGCTTGAATGAACCCTGCGGATTTATCCAAGTGACGAGCATCGGAAGTTTGGGACCGGAAGAGAATAAAAAACACATAGCGGTCATCACCGATTACGTTCATAAAGCTATTGGAATTCCGAAAGAAAAGTAATAAACAAAAATGGTTTTATCTTTAAAAATTCAACTCTTTTTTCTATAGAATTAAAATTGTTTTTGAGCCGTATGTTTTAAGTTAAAGATATAATTTTTCTGTCCATTGAAAAATAAAATAAAAAAAGTTTTCCCTCGTATAAAAATACTTCTAATTTAAATTTTAAATTGATTTTTTGAAAAATATTTCAAAACCCTATACAGTATACAGTCTTATGATTTTAAATATATTAATAAAAGTAGAAGATGTATTTAAATTTGATCGTACAGATTCGTAGAATGTAATAGTTTTTCGTTATTACAGACATTATTTATTTTTATAAGCCAAGTATACATAATATATTAATTTGGTTTTGTCAGTTATTTACTTATTTATATTTTACTGTTATTAGTTATTACAAATAAAATATCTATTATTAAAATCTACATTATTATTAAAGGCGTAAAAATTAACCAAGTTCATTAAAAAAAACTCACAAAGAAAGAATTGTGTAAAGTAAATATAATATGTAAAATATTAACTTGACTTAATTAAAATTAATATTTGATATTTTCTTAGGAAATATGAAAATATAAACAATAATAATTACCAAAAATGGGAAATATTTGATATTATTTCATGATAATATTTGTAATCTTTCATTAAGTAAAATTACCTTGAAGTTAACTCATCAGTTACTCATCACTTCATCAGGTACTGAATTTCGTTCAAATATTATCTTGAAATCCTTTAAATTTGCTAGTTTATGAAAAATATAAATTGTAGCTATTTGTTATCAAGTGAAATTTGTACATAATATTAACTATTAACATTATAAAGTTTAAAAAATAAATTCAAGTTGTTTTTATGTTTATAAACTTAAGTTAAGAAGTTAAAAAATTGTATAACTTTTCCAAACATTGAAGTAATATCAGTATAATATCAGATATTAAATTTTTTATATAACAGCAAAATTAGGGAAAAAAATGTTGCCGTTGAATGTTTTAAATCGTTATCTTGACCGTTTTAATGACATTTTAGACGTCCTTTTTTTTTTTCAAAATATGACCGAAAGTAACTTTTTATAATTTTTAAATTCTATAAAACACCTTGAAATTTCGAACATAATAATACTGGAATTCTTCTGAAAGAAATATAGAAACATTATATTTTAAACCAAATATTTTATAATACCGTTGCTTCGATCGGGATCTATAAATCACAAGTTGAATACAATCGTTTTATATGTTATCTGGTAAATGATTTTGATTAAACTCATTAATTTTATAATATAATACAAAATATACGGTTTTATCGATTTTTCGTCATATATAAATGCGTTTAAAGTCAAATTCAGAAAAATTTCTATTATAATATTAATATTATTTTATAACGAAATCATTATATACTTACGTATCAATAATACTAAAATATTGGATTTACAAAATAAGCAATAATTATTAATTGTATATTATTTTGTACGATTTATAGATTGTACGCACAATTTCAATCGAATAAACCGGATAGTACTGGCTTCCTCGGTACTACTTTTCATCAACTGGCAATAGTCGAAAAATATGCAAGATTGCAATAAAATATTTCGTTTTTTCTTTTTTTTTGTTCATTAACAATGTCTATTATGATAAAATCTGTTCAAAATTAATTTTTTCTAAAACTTTAAATTATTTTTAAATCCTATGTCTATTGTCATAACATCACGTTTATAATAATGAAAAGAAAAATTATTTTCGAAAATAATACTCTTGTTCTTTAGAAAAGAACTGGAGAAAAAAGACGACGTAAATGGCTGTCTGTAGATGATAATAATAATAACGTGGCAAGACATAATACGAGAATGTAATTCGACAAGGAAGCCATCCCATCCATTAGCGAGAATTCACTTTGAGTCTGTATCGTTTTGCAACTGTATAGTTCACCGCAAGTATTCTCAAGCCCGAGATTACCGCAGTTATAAATTATAGTGGTGTACGGTTTGGGTTGACAGTAGGTGCGCTTATGTGGATTTTTGTTGTTTTTTTAATCGTTTAATTTTAATTTTGGGTTTTGATCTATAAACAAAAAATTATAATAATAACTATCACGTCCTCGTCGTTATAATTCTAGGCAAGGCTGGGCAAGTTAACGATATTTTTTAACTCGTTAATTCAAGTTAATTGAATATAATATAAGCTAAGTTAAGTTAAAAGTTACTCGTATATTTTTTATTAACTTTTTAAGTTAAAAGTTAACTTTGAAAAAAAGTAACTTAACTTAGTTAAAAGTTAAAATTTCCTAATTAGGAAAAAAAAGTCGATATGCCTATTACATTGTAAAAAGGTAAAAAAGGATGGTTATTCTTTACGTTCAAAAAAACTACTGGGGACTTTTTCTACCTGAAAAAGTGTATGCATGTAAAAATTAAAATACAACACGTCATTTTAAAACGCATGCATAAATAAGAAATCAGAAAATAACTTCTAACTGCCAAGACACCTACATTATTGTTCGATTCACACTAATGTAGTATAAAATAAGTAATACCTGCAGCTATCACTTCAATATATTTTCTATACTGGATAGACATAAATACCAGCCTCCGTGTAGTTAAAAAGACAGGGCTCAGCCCAATATTCGTGAACGGCAAACCTCGCGGCGTGTGCCTGAGTGGTACACTGGTACATCGATTCTTAACGATTACGTATATGCTACTAAAATTGCGTATAGGTAAGTACCAAAAAGTAAAATCCTCATTCAAAAATTCGCATTGTTCTTCGGGAAAATTTAACTTAATTTAGATACTTTTGTATAAAGTTAACTTGAAGTTAACACGTTAATTTTAATAAAAAAAGTAACTTATTATGTTAAAAGTTAATCTGAAAAAAGTAACGTGTTAAATAACTTAATTAAAATTAACTTAAGTTTTTGACTTAATTTTAACTTTTAACTCGTTAATGCCCAGCCTTTCTAGAATCATTTTGGAAAATGGTCAATTCCCAATACGCATAATACTGCAGAGCTGATTGAAGAGGGAACGAATTGAAACGAAATGTCTGAAGTCTGACACTTTTCATGCCTATGTAAATGTTCCATCTTGTGTTTTGTAAATTGTTCGGGTCAGCGGTTTTTATGGTTTGTACGTCAATATAGGATATATAGACAGTTACAACGAGTACACGCAAATATAAAAACGTTAAACTATGATTGTTATTTTTAATTCAAGTGCGGAATTTTGATTTAATTATTCAGTTATTCGACTTCAAAAATATACAATATTGTTGAATAGCAATATGAAAAACACAATAACATTGAAGCACACTCAAACTTAAATATGGATATGGTTTACGGACCATTGCAGTATTATTATTTTGAGTATTATCGTCCTACACAATATATATGTGGGTAAATCCTTTTATGATTCACAGGATTGTTTTTCAAAAAAAAATATAAAATTATATTGCATTGTCAGTGTAACCACGATTCACAGTGCATAAAAATTTTATACCGATATATGGGATAATAGTAATAAATATTGTTGATAATGTAATATTATAATGCAGTTATAAACGAACGGTAAGTACTTAAACCGTCTTGCATAGATTGTGGAATCATCTCCTCGTCTCGGGTTGTTCATCGAACAATAATCATAATAATAATAATAATAATGAAATATTTAAAAAATGTATTATACGATAATATTACGTTGTAATAGTCTCTCTAACTATATTAATGGTTATTATTAATTGAATTAAATTGCCCTGGATTTTTTTCTTTTATACTTTATTTTTCAAAAAATGTAATATATATATATATATAATAATAATAATAATAATAATATATATATATATGTATCTTATATAGTTTCAAACATTTCAAAAGAAATGAAAATTTAAAATCTTCTTATTCATTTTTAGTTTTTATGGTCAAAATGTTTTAAAAGTTTTCATACATACATATAACAACAAATTAAGTATTAAATGAAACAAGAGATATAATTGTTTTTTTTTTTTTTTTTTTTTTTTGCCGTACTTATGTTCTTATATACTTGGGACGTATTTGACCAGGACTCAATAAATATGGCAAAGTCAATGATTCAAATAATTAGATAAGCTTAAATACTTTACTAGAATACTTTTTTCAATAATTAAAAGTTGAAGTCTAATTTAAATTAGCTTAATTTAGTTAAATAAAAAGTAATTTTTCTCATGGTATATAAATTTTTATATTTATATTAGCAAAATAAGTTAATTGTGTAAAAAAAAAAAAAAAAAAAGGAAACCTATAGTAATAAAATGAGTTTAATTTTTCAGTATATATTTTTTTATAGTGTTAAAAAAAATCTTCCTTGGTTCCCCTAATAACACATTAGTCCCAAGTTATATGTATATATTTTTTCATAACTTTGAAAGAGTAAAATTAACTAGTTAATAACCTACTCACAGATTTTTGCCTAGATAATTTGATGAGTATAAACAATACTCCCTATTAGATGAGAGTTTTAAAATTAACAATAACTTAACTTTTCAACTTCACATCAACTATAATTAACTAGTTAATGTGTTCAACCTTGCTAGGATCTTTATTTTGGCCATGAGTCCAATCAAAATTATTATATTGTTATGAAATCACTTTGACTTGAATTATTTTTCAATATTACAATGTCCCTACTGATTTTGGTATAATATTCATGTAACTAACAATTTTGGTATTTAACATTGTATAGACAAATAAATATTCAGGACACAAAGTCACATGCAAAATATAAATCGCGAAACATTAATCCTAGATATCATTTCCATAATGATAATATTATTATTATATTTTTATTTCATAGTTATAATAATTATTCTCCTCACGACTATTCTCTCATTCCCAACACCCTAAAAATACCTTTACTTTTCTCTCGATGTCTTGACGCAGATTTTGTTTTCATCTCCTCTCTACTAAAAGACTCATTAGATATTCCTAATCCTCTTTTCATGATTTTTCCCCCCGTATTCCATTTTATCCCACAAGAAACTACTAATCGTTCAACGATCTTACTCCCCCACTTCTTGTGGCCATAATCATCTCACAGAATGTTACGTAACTTAAATAATTCTAACTTCCATCTATAATTTAATTCTAATGCTGTATCAATACCATTATCACTATAATATCTGCATATTTTTCTCGTTGCATGTTAATAATATTATATAAAAACTGTCTGTCCAGTAATTAATTACTTAAATAAATATATAAATAATGTTTTAATATTTAATAAAAAATATTACAATTGCGTAATTATAACATACATAACATGATAATATGGGCACGGCGAAAGAGGCAAATATTTTTCAACCACCATGGCAATCACAGTCAGATCGGACTGGGACTGCCATCAAAGTGTGTTATTCTCTACGATATATAACATATAGGTACTAAATTACGCTTTTTTGAGTAGTCCCTAGAGAGTTACTCCCCTGGTTCTCAACTGAGTACCCATGGATAGATGCTTTAATTAAAAGGGGGTAATCCAAATAACGGGAAGCTAAGTCCACTTTCCTTTGGGTTATGAGCAATCTGAAATTTAGTTTTGGGCTACTCTAAAAAGTGTCTTTTAGTACATTGTCTACCGAAGTGTAAAACATGCTTTGTCACAATGAATTTGTCATTGAATGTTCACCGGCGATTCAAAAATTTTATCCTCTTTCAACATGCCTGTTATCGTATGTTATACTCTTCCATGAGCATTTTTGTAGCCACAATTCCGACTAGGTTTATACACTGGGGTATTGCTTGATAGGTTAAAGTGCTAGTACTGAAATATTCTTCAAAACTCGTCCATTCGCTTTTAAAATCAGTAAAAATATTTATTAATAATGCAATAACGTTATCCGATAATAAATTTACAACCGGATAAGATGAAACAAAAAAAAAAAAAAAAATGAAAATCGAACCAATATCAAAGAAAATATAAGTATAATCAATTTTGTACTAGGGTGACCAAAATGTGATAACATGAAAGCCTGATAACACATTTTTTTTTTTGCTCATGCAACGTATTACGTGTCAAAATAATTATGATGTCGTATGTTGATTGTTGATCATCATTGGGTTTTTTGTAAAGTTTAAATTTATTAGTGTTTATACATAACAAGTTTATGATTGAATATATATCTAATAGGTAAAGAAATTTCTAACTATTAAAAATGTAATAAAAAATAATTCAATAACTTTAAATGTATCAGTGTATGTATCAGACAATTTATATCGATTATTAAATGTTCATATAACATAGGAAGTAAATATCTGGCAACTGATGGAGTCGATTTTTGATATATGCATTTTTACACATTTTATAAGTTAAAAAAAATTTAAAATCCGATATTTTAACAGATCATAAAAGATGTAAAAATGCATATATCAAAAATCGGCTCCGTCAGTCGCTATAGACAATGTTGTTAGGTAAAATTTGTTTTTCGTTTCGTATTTCAACATGTTCGTAAGTCGATAAAAATGAAAAATGCCAATGCAAGTGTTTGATTGAAAAGTTGTCGACTTTGCGTCCCCTTAATAATAATATTATTATAGCATGTTTTTGCTATACCTGGTGTATTAATATGCTATTTTGTTTCGTAACGAATAATGCAATTATAGTACGAATATAAATTACGTACAAATGAGTTGATAAATGTGTCTGCATATTGAGTGGATTATGACAATCGTAGGCCCGAGTGTGACATCATACATCAAAACTCGTGGTTGATGTTGTCACTTATCAACGTTGTCAATAAACGGCCACGCATTGAGAATGACTAATGGAGGTTAGGTAAAAGACGTCAGTACTCGAAATTTTATCGGTAATGTGAGGAGAATACGTGTGTAAGTATATAGGTGTACAGGTAACAATGTTTTTCAAAGTCAAGTACTGAAACAAACTTTATCAGAAATTATAATAAACAGCGCTGTTAACATTTCCTTTTAAATTGTAATCTGTTTCGTTCGTTTAATACGAAAAGTTATTCTATCCAATGGTCTGTTTTAGTTTTTAAAAGAGAATCCGTTGATTTATATAATATTAAACTTACCTCATAACAGTGGTATAGTAAATATTTGGTCGAAATGCATTTTTAGGAGTAATTATTATTAATAAATTGTTCGTATATTTGTAGTGTTTCGTACACTCGATTGTCTTATAACTGAATATAGGGACGAATATTATTTCACTCTAAAATTTAAAAATTACAATTTCGAGAAATAAATATACCTATATAGTCTATATGCATTTAGAATGAAAAACGATTATTTTCAAGTTTTCATTTCAGTGATGAATAATGAAACATGTTCCTCGAACAATAAAGTAATTTCAGGAATCGTTATCGATAACGTACTTAATTAAACTTTCAATTGCCTTACAGCTGTAGTATTTTCTCTTTTTGTCATGAGTAAATATCCAACAAGGTATAGTACCTGATTAAGATTTTATATCATATATTATGGATGAACTACATGGATAAACCAATATAAACAAGTCTCCGGGTAAGTCCACAAACCTGTGTTGTCAATTATTTTTAAATCGATATACACGTTTACAACAGTAATGTGTAAGTCTTGGAAAATTACTTTTCAAGTAATAAAATTACAATTACTCGTTACATTTTTGTTACTCAAATTTTTATGGAATGCAATTATCTACTTTACTTGTAAAGTTAAAAAGTATTGCGTTACTACTAAAATTATTTTTTTAATTTTTTTATTGTCTTTTGATTGGTAATTTATGAACCATGTATAGTCTCATTATCAGAAATAATAGAGATATTCTTGACATTTTATATTATTATTATTTTCTTTTAGCATATTTAAAAACGTTGAAAGTAACGTCATTAATACTGGTTATTTTGAGTTAAAAAAGTAATGTAGCGCTATCAGTATCAGTTTTGTATTTAGGTAACAAAAATGTAATCTAGTTACCTTTTAATTTTCCAACTAATCACGTAACTCAACCAACACGATGAAAAAAAGTATTGTTTTTTTACCAATCCAAAACTTGATAAAAATGTCGAGTACTTACATAATAATTTATTGCGTAATTCACTGTAAATTAAGCGTCCATTAGGTCGGTAAGTTGGAGCGGCGCGGACCATGAGGATACATGCGTTTTGCGTTTATTATAGTTATTATTATTGAAATAAATGATAATTTCTGAATAAGTTATTTACTTGATTTAAGTATATCAATACATTAAATTTAATTAATATTTTCCAGCAAATAAATAAGTAGGAAGGTACTTTTATTATTTTTTATTGTAGATAAAATTTAATTTAAACATTTCAACATCATAGTACAGATTAAATGAAACCAGATTGTGTACTCGGACTCAGAATAATACAATCGTGAATAAGATGCTGTGATTGGGTGCCCGCTAAGTGGCGTATCCAGTTACAATAATTAAATTTATTGTACGAGTCATTTACAATATGTTTGCTACACTGACTGTTTTAATCCATAAACCTTGAACGTTATTTACCACAGATATGTATAATAAACTAGATTGCTAACTGCTACATGTTTCCCGTGTAAATGATTGAAGTCACCATTGGACCGCCATCTTTGTGGGAATTAGAATCTTATCACATTTATATTATCAATATGT
>JAIPRL010002834.1:0-53908 GCA_025469235.1 Pemphigus obesinymphae | reverse complement strand
TAATAAATTAATTTATTCTTATTTGTTGTTTTTCTTGTAATATATTATTACTATTATAACTATTTATATATTGAAATATATAAATAGTTTATTTTAATAAATTATCTTATCTTTTTATCTAGATAACCAAAATGTATCTTTTATCTTTATCTTAGATAATCCTTCTGTCATTATCTATATCTTTTATCTAGATAACAAAATGAGTTATCTGTCCCAACACTGGTTTTAAGTAGTAATTTTGTTACGTTTTTTTTTTTTTCGTTAAATGAAATAATGAATAAATTAAATCACGTTTGCGTTACCCATAGAGTACCTAATTTGATTGCAGTAATTTTTATAAATTGCGTTAGGTACGTTACTTGCACTGAATATTAAATGTGTACAATAGTCAACACTAACACACAATAGAAAGAAGTAAAAAACGTTTACGGGGAATTTTAATTTAATTTTTAATATTTATAGAGTGGACCGGAGAGGTTATAACCACTCGTTCAATAACGTTTGAACCTATACGAATCGCGAAATGCAATATGCATTCCTATTCCCACACCCATCCGGAATTTCGTTTCTTTCAGTATACGTAGTATAGTATTGTTTTTTTTTTTTTTCTGTAAACTACTCTTGTTCCGGTCATTTCGGGTCCGTTAAACTATACGAAACCCGTACGTATGTAGATGTCGTTTATTGTCATTTTTAAGGGTCCGTCCGACTCCCCCGAGATGAGTCCCTGCAGTCTACTCCATTGTATAACGTACAATAATGGTGTGTATCGGCCAGCGAGTTTCTTTCGGCAGCATCGTCCGAATATGGCCGGTGTCGCGTGACACTGCAGGAAAACGTTATTATATTATTATTATTATTATTATCGTTGTTGTTTATGTGTGTTATATTGCGCGCTTGGGCGTGTGTACATTCAAATATGATTGTAAACTATGGTCGTGTCGTCATTATTATTATTATTATTATTATTATTATTATTGAATTGCGTCAAACGGAGCAATGAGCTGTGGAGGTGAACGAAATAGGCGTCGGATACGAGCCGAACAATGCGTTTTTGTATTCGATTTTTTATTTCATTTTGCTTCTTTTTTTTTTTCTATAATATTATTATTTGTCGTCCGTTGTGTTTCTGGTGCGGCCCTTTTCATATCGTTATAACTTTTTAGCGTCAAGTCCGCGCCAACCGAGATAATAACAACCTCCGAGCCACCCGATAGAGAGAGAGAGAGAGAGCGCGCGAAAGAGTGAATAATATAATAATATTTAATTATTTCCTGTTTTTTGAGCCCGCCGCCAGTGGTCGCGAACGTGTGAGACGGTGCACTGTGCGGTGTATAGGAATAAACAACGGCGATCAAACAAACTCTTTTTTTTTTTTTTTTTTTTTTCCCCCAACACTCCCATATTATTTTTACCCGCCGCTAGTATACAATTTTTTCATTTTTTTATTTTTTACGGTCCTATTTGATGACGTCCACGGGGTGCACACCACCGCGGCTATACACACTATTATATTTATACGTATACAAAGTAATATACATTTATATATATATATATATATATATATATATGTATAGAGTGGGCGGACAAGAAACTCGTTGGGTCTTTTGTATTTTGTTTTAAGCTAAAAATCGTATAGTGTGAAATAAAAACTGGGTTGGGTGGGGGGAAGGAAATACAAACGTATAATATACGTTGGTAGGTGGTAAAAAACGATGGGCCGAAACGATGCCGATGAAATCAACGCGGACAATACAAAATAATAATAATAATATGTACGGGGTCGCTCGATTTCGATTTCGCATTATGTGTCCCAGCGATTTTAGGCACATGTTTTAACGGCCTAAATACAGCATACACTTCTCTCTTGGTCACCGTAGATTAAAAGTTCCGACAGAATACGATGGATGAGAGCATATTTTTCATTTTGGACGATCACGGATTTTTTTTTAGTCAAAATAATTTAGTCAATATTTTTTGAAATTTTGAAAATATGACATTTTTCAATCACAAGTATTGTAGATATGCTCGAATTTACTTACCGAACAAAAACCACGTTTGGCCTTAGTTCACGTTCTCGTATTTTATTCAGAGTAATTATTTCTCTTTTGCGATCATTTTTCATCGCACTGTGATCTGAAAACCATAAGTAGTTTTTTTTTTTAAAACTGCCGTAATTACATAACAATAAAATTGGTACAGATATGAGACTATTTTTAGATCACTTTTAAAATGTATTTTAACATTTTTTAATTGTTAAATTATCAATATTGAAAAAAAACTTCTTAGACATTGTCAACACAAAACACCTTAAAAATGTGTGGTTTAGTATCCTCTTAAATAGAGCGAACGGATATAATTTTGGGTTTCTGGTGATTTTTTATTTGTTTTTTTTTTCACGGGAATTTTTGGATAGTAGAAGTCGAGCATAAAAGCTTCAAGGGTTAGTTCATATATTATCTAGTAGTTTTTTAAAGCGTAAAAGAAATCTACGGATTACAACAAAAATTGTTACAAATAGAATAATAACAAATAAATATATTTAATTGTTATGGTAGACGATTTTTTTTTAAATTGAGTGATCAAATGTAATTTTTAATTTTTATAATTATATTAAATTTTCATATACTAGACTTCACTCAAAAGTATTTTTAAAGTGCTGTTATTTATCTTTGCATTAAAATCTAAAATAATAATAGTAATACAATAACCTGCTCACAAAACTTTCAACTATCTGTATATGGACTGTCATTCTTTTAATGCTTAATTTTTTATACTATCCATGACATCCAACATTTATGGGACACATATAAGCTAAAAATCGTGATTTATATAGGTCCATATATTAATGAAGAAAACATAGACAATTAAAAGTTTCTATATATATCGTGTGTAAAAAATCGTTGGGGCATGCCAGGGTGTTGGGGGGGGGGGTTATGGTGTCCGAAGTTCAATGAACTTATAAAAATTATATATATCTATATGATATATACTATATAGATCAAATGTATACAAATACATTATACACATTAGAATATTTGTTTAAAAAATAATAACAAACATTACAAAACACACCCTCGATGACTTTTCTATGCACGCCTCTATATCTATATCATATATAAATGACTATGGTTCCGATACGAATACGAAACAAATAATATTTAAAAAAAAATTCTATCAGTATAGGGGGTGGAATCGTTGGATAGAATACTCGGAGTTATTCGGAAATTACCATAATAAATTTTGACAACCGGAAAATCTAACAATTGAAAAAAGATTACAGGCGTTATGAAAATAAATAATAATTGATACCATTTCAATATAATTTTTTATTGTGGTGGTTGTTTTCTCATGAAGTTTTTAATTTTTTCGAAAAAATGTTTTTTGAATTTCCCACTTATAACAACTTAAAAACATCGTAGAAAGATAAGTCAAAAAATTATAAAAAAAAAAAAAAACAATATTATCTAGCTACCTACGGAGCCGTTTTAAGATGTGTGCATTAAAACACGATTTTTGAGTTGTTGAAAACTAACTTTTTATTATTTTTAATTAAATATAACTCTTGAAAAAATTTAAATATCGAAATAAGACAATGTAGGGTAAATGTTGTTATCTATCGTTTATTTTTTCGTTTCATGTTACTTTTTAGATATTTATTGTACGTTAATATAAATGAAAAATACTGTTATGTTTTTCATTGAAAATTGCTTGCGCTGACATCCTCTTAAGAGGATGTTGTACCCGAATTTGCTGTGCCCGTCCGATCAACTGAATATATAGGATATTTACTTTCGGCATTCTCATTACAATTGAATAATGTTTAATATTAGTGTAAATTTACATATTACTAAATATATAAATGAGATTATTATCTATGCTGTAGTGTCGTTTTTTTTTTTACAAAACAATGATTTCGTAAAGAGATTTAATCGACTTTAAAATCCCAATAATTGAAACAGATATATTTATCATTAGGTAAATAATGTTAAAGGGGAAATTTCGGGAAAAATCCGACATTACAGCACAGGCAACGATCACCTCTATACATTTAGTAATAATTTACTCTAAAAGTTGTGATACGGATGCCGAACGTAAATTGTCTATACTTTCAGTTGGTTAGACAGAGAAAGTGAATGCGAGTGTAGGTACCGTCCTCTTAAGAGAACGATTAAAAAAATTTATACAAATTTACTAATTAACGTAGTTTTAAATAATTTCATTCCGTAACACTTTCGTTATGAATATTTATGTGAAAAAGTCGCCGCAGTATACATATTATGGTAAGAGTATTAATTAATATAAAAAAAAAACCGGCACCAGCTGTGTATAGTATAGCATACAATATCCACACAGTGTTCTTTTCGTGTGTTATATTGTTGTTACTCGTTAATATTACTCCATGAGCGTTTTGTGTAGATTGTTTTGTTAGAAAAAAAAAGGCTTCAAATGTCGACTAATTTTCGACGTGAGTGGGGTAGTACATTATATATATATATATATATATAGTATATACGTATATACGACGACTGTATATTATTTAACTACGACTACCGACGGTAATGAACAAACGGCCGGAAGGGTCGATTGGTGTGTGTGTGTGTTTTTTAATTTCGACTTGTATCCCGAGGGCTATATAGGACTAGGTGGTTTCGGGCCAAATCCCTTTTTGTATTCACTCCCTCCGTGGGTATATATTTTCGCTCTTTTCATCATTACACTCTATCCAATGTCCCTTCGGCCTCTCTCTCTCTCTCTCTCTCTCCCTCTATCTTTTCATCTCGCACAGGGTTCTACAAATGTACACATTATCGTTTTCATACGTATGTATATTGCGATATGCCATCATCGTTGTACAGTATATTCGTTCCGATTTTATCATTAAACATTTCCTAATTGACTGAACGTTCCCCCACCCATCTTTTGTGTGTACATAATGCTGCAGTAAGTTAACATCACCACCAGCAAAAACTCGTTATCACAAGTGACACGCGTCGATTTGTCGGCGTTTTCGTCACACCGTCGCAGTGCGCATTATAGTCGTATGCCTAATACTATAATATCATAATTCGATCGTATACGACGTTGTTACCTAAATGCGCATACGTTTTTCCGCTAGTGAATCGTAATGATCTATAATACCTTGAAATTTCGGTGGTTATTTAAGTCTCAATTGGTTTCGCGTTGGAACTATGGCTTGTTCACCAATTCCATTCGAACAATTATGGATGAATATTATTCAAACGGTATTTTTCTTCTGTTTATGTTCTTGTACCGGACAAAAACGAACATACGTCGTCATATAAACGAATGCGTAAGGCTCTGAAAACATTAAACCGAAATTTAAATCCCCAGTCTATTATGATGGATTTTGAAAAAGCAGCCGCGAACACTTGATGAAACTTCGAATTTCCAAATACCACATACAAGGAGTAGGGTTACAAAAAAAAATACACACAAGATTCTGAATTCGCCTTACATATTCGTATTTCACCCGCTTTTGCTTATGTGCCACAAAATAAAAGTTTTAAAAGACTTTGAAAAACTTATAGACTCCAACTATTTTTCTGAAAATCAAGAACTTTTAATGCCAATTATAGATTAATGTCAAGGTACCTAGATTGTTGTTTGTACCGTAGAGACCAAAGAAGAGATCCGATCATCCCCATTAGTGTATAACTTAGTAGCGACAGGTCTTCCACGAACTAATAATTCAGTTAAAGAACAACACGATTGTTTTTCGTCTACATTTACTTAAATCATTCAAACACCCATCGATTTGGAAATTTATTCATGCACTTCAAATAGAAGAAAATATTAATAATTTGAAAATTGAGCAGTATGTTGCTGGTTAAGAACCACATTGAAAAAAATGTATCAAAATAAGTGTGCGAATTGAAAAAAAATTATGTGCAGATTATAATAACCGTACAACAATTTTCTTCATGGTGTTGGATACAATTTTCAATTGCAAACACTACGAATTGTGTAAATTATGTACCTTTTAATTTAAATTTTTTTTTTTTATCAATTTATCAATTATCTATACATTTTTATTTTAATATTTTTTTTTTTTTATAATTTATCATTGTTCATAATTTTTTTATTTATCAATTATATAATACATATTAATTATAATTTTATTTATGTTAATATTATTAATTTTATTTATATTTGTATAGTATAAACTTAAATTTCTTTCTTTTTTCGATTGGGAAGGGGGGGGGGTGAACCCGAAATCTCCCTCGTATATTCGTCAATGATATCAATTATGCGAACAATCTGTCGCACAAATAATAATTGTCGTATTCGAATAATTTTCACTCGAACAATTGACGCATATCCGCCTTCTTTAGTGTCCAAGCTTCCACGCCGTACAACAGGGTAGAAAACACGTGGCACTCATAGTTTTTAAATCCAACGGTTGATCTGTGTTTGAAAAACTTTTCCTTTATCTAAACAATGTTGATTTAGCAATTTGAATTCGACATTTTATCTTTTTTGAGTTATCCCCGTTACTTGTATATTTGTTTGAATATATACTCTTTCTATTATGGCGTTGTTCAAGATTAATTTTATTTCATTATTGCGATTGTCTTAATACTTTATTCTGCAATAATAATGTAGAGAATAAAATAAAAAAATTATTACAATATAAAAAACAAGTATAATGATTTTAATGGAAAGTAATTAATATTAAACGTATAACACCTATTAAACTATTATTATTATTATTATTATTATTATTATTATTGAACCTCGGCCCACGTTTCCATTAATCGACAGATTTCATTTATGATTAATCAACGGCAAGGGTTATAATAAAGTTCGTATTTTGCGGATGTGTATAAAATACAATGAGTGCAGAAATAAAAGACAAAAATGAGAAAGGGTGTGCAGAGGGAGTTGCTCTTTTATACTTCGAGAATAATATTCATCTATTACGAGTATACACATCGAATTAACAATAATAGTGTATACGCACATGATATATATATATTATAATAACGTTACTATTGTATAATATTCTGTCAAATCGTTCGACACAATTACATTAATCGGAATGTATATTTCATATCGAATAATAGTCGCTAAAAATATGGCACGTCATAGCTATAATATAGTTTATATGAACTGAAGAGATTATTTATGGGCTCAGATTACCAAGAGGTTCTAATTATTTTATATTAGCTATTTTCCAATATAGTTCGGGAAAATATATTGAAAGTTATTATTAAGAGGTCGTACCACCCGCATTCGCTTTTATTATCATAACTTCGTCATTTCTAATATCAGAGTAAATTTACCTATTAATAATAAGTAAATTTACTCGTATTTTTTTTTCTGTTTATATTTTTGAAATTTAAAAATTAACTTATCAGTAAGTTTGTTTAAGAAGACGCTATGCTATTTCTAAAGGGTTCTGTGTAGGAAATTTCAAGATTTCTTTTTGAATCATAAAAATTTAACAATTAAAAAATGTTAAAATACATTTTAAAACTAATCTAAAAATAGTCCAATATCTGTACTGCTTTTTATTGTTTTGTATAATATAGGTATACACGACCATACGATATTTGTTCAAAAATAATTTGTGGCTTTCTGATCACAATTCGATTAAACATTATTATAAGAGAGAAATAATTACACTGAATAAAAAACAAGCACTTAAACTAAGGCCGAACATGGAGATTTTGTTCGATAAGTACATTAAAAGTTTTAAAATTTATGATTGAAAAACTTCAAATTTCCAAATATCCCAATTTAAAAAAATTTAAAAGTTATTATAACTAAAAAACTCGGTTTTCGTCTATAACGAATATTTTCGTTTATCATATTTTATTTAAATTTTGAATTTGCGATAACTAGGAAAGCAGTTGTACTTCGAAAACGAGAACATATCATGTCGTTTTTTATATAATAGTACATCTTCTTATTTAAGTTTGAATGTACAAGTTTGGATTATTTTTGTTGATCGAATACATACTAGGTATTATTTTTCACTTTTAAATTGATTAAAAATTTTAAAATTTTTATTTTTATTTAAATTATATGTTTAGTTGTATATTATTTTAAAGACAGTTTGTAAAATAAAAATAATAATAAGTTTTAGACGAAAAACTGCACTGGGGCGTGTCATACCCCACGCGACTAAATTAAAGACATTTCAATGTACGACCAAATAACGGTTAATTATGTTTCACTTATCTATGTAGAATCTAAATCATTAAGAAGACGTTACATTAAAATTATTTTATAGTGAAATAGTGTTTTAGTAATTCAAATGCTACTATGCCTACAGTATACACCTTTTAAACGATGAAAACTTTTTCGATGTTTTTTTGGAATTCGATTTTCAAAATAATATTTTGTATATTTAATACATTAGAACATTTACATGAGGAAAAATCTTATTAGAGTTCTGTATACGAAATAATCTAATAATAACAAATACACACTTCCAACATCACAAAAGAAGACGGTATACATGGCAAGTTCCCCGTAATATAAGAAGAGCACAAATAGATTATATATTTGTAAGAGGAAGATACAAAAATCAAGTTAAAGGCAGTAAAAGCTACCAAGGAGCAGATATTAATAGTGACTATAACCGGGTTATGATACAATGCGAGTTTAAGTTTAAAAAACTACAAAAGAAAAAGATATGAGACGCTTTCAACTAACAAATCTAAAAGTAGAAGAAATCAAAAATCATATAAAGAAAGAACAGATAGAGACCTATGACACACAAGATACATTAAGCATAGAATAAAAATTAGGAAATATAAAAAATGCATATTAAACAATGCAGAGGAAATCATAGGAAAATCAAAAGAAACTAAAATAAAATAATGGATGAATGAAGAAATCCTCGAAATTATTAATGAAAGAAGGATACCTATATAAAAATGCTATAGACCAAAGAGTAATGAAAAAATACAGGCAATTGAAAAATGTAATAAATAGAGAATGCAAAAATGCAAGGGAGTATTCTTGAATAATATCTGCGAGGATATTAACCAAGCGTTAAAATTACGACTGATGGATAAAGTGTATGGAATAGTTAGAAGATTTTTTTGAGAATGAAAAATTAAAACTGCAAGTATTAAAAAAGCAAATGGTAATATTATATATATGAAGAAGCAGAAATAGCAAGATGTTGGAAGAGTACTTAGACCAACTGTATCGCGAAGAAGATATAAACATAGATGCAGAGGTAGAAGAAGATAATCAGAATGATATGGAAGAAGCAAAACAAAGTATAATGAGAAAAGAATTTGATAAGGCATTATTGGAGTTAGAAAACAAAAAAGCACAGGGAGTTGATGAAATTCTCGTGGAAATTATACAAATTTGTGGAGGAAATAACAAGATGATAATTTATGAATGTATCCAAAGAAGCCATGAAACTAGACAAGTACCAAAAAATTTTACAAGGTGCATAATTTTACCAATTCCAAAGAAAGCAACGGCAAAAACATGTAAACAACACAGAACGTTTAATTTAATATTAAATGCGTCAAAAATCCTTACCCGTAATGTGTTAAAAAGAGTAGAACGCGTAATAGAGAACAACTAACTAAAGAAGTGAGGACCGATTTAGATTTAGGAAAGGATAAGGTACTAGGGAAGCTATTTTGGCACGAGACAAGTTATCGAAAAGTAGAAGAGAAAAAGAAAAACAATCTTTATATAGCTTTCGTAGATCTGGAAAAAGTCTTTGATAATATAAAATGAAAAATTGTATTTTAAATCTTGAAAATAGTTGGGATTACATATAAGAATAAAAGGATAATCAAAAGCTTGTACGTACGAACAAAAAATAGGAGTAAAACGATGTGGAAATATCCAAGAAGAAGTAAAAATTAGTAAAAGAGTAAGACAGGGGTTGATTTCGTTTTAACCTATATGCACAAGAAGCGATAAATAAAGTAGGAAAAGAAATTAAAGAAGGAATAAGAATAAATGAAGAAAGAATTGTTTTGGTAAGATTTTCAGATGATATAGCGGTAATAACAGATAATGAAGAGGACCTAGGTACAGAATATCTTAGAAATAATGAATTTAACAATGGAAATTCAATGAAAATAAACAAAACAAAAACTAAAGTCCTTGTTTGTAACTGTAGCGAAGGAATCCAAACTCAAATGACACTAGATGGTGACACACTAGATCAAGTGAATGAATACAAATATCTGGGAAGTAAGACAGCCGAGGACCAGGAAATAACAAACAGAATAAACCAGGCTAAATGTGCATTTCGGAGCAAGAAAAATATGTTTGTATCTAGAAGTATTGGCATAAATGTGAGAAAAAACTTACTAAAGGCTTATGTTTGGGTGGCACAGCACCGTTCGGAAGTGAGACATGGGTTATAGGTAAAACAGCAGAAAAAAGACGCAAAGCGTTTGAGACGTGGTGTTACAGACGGCTGCTTAGAACAGACCGGACCGAACAAACACATCACAAATGAAGAAGTTTATCGAAGAGCCGGAGAATCGAGAACGTTTATTGAAGACCTTGAAAACAAGAGAGCCAAATTAATTAGACACACATTGCGTCATGACAGTCTACTTAGCAGAACTTAGTATAGAAGGTGCCGTTGAGGGGAATAATAGCAGAGGGTGACCGCCACCGGACTGTATTGGTCAAATAACAAGACACAATATGGACTGCAGTTAGGAGTGGAAGGTTGCCCGCCAAGCAGCCTTTAAGCTGTTAACAATGATATGTTTCGGGAATTCGCGGTCGCACCCGGGGAGTGGTACCGTCGCAGTATACCGGCTATTATCTGCCTACAATATGTGTACGTGCGCAAACTGTGTAGATAAAAAAAACATAATAATAATAATAATAATAATAATAATCATCATAATCATAATAATAATAATAATAATAATTATGGCAGAGATAACGATATATAATGTGCGCCGGTGTCTTCTCTAATGTTTCGAGTTTATTAATTACCGGGTAATATATGCAACGGTGGGCTGGAGGTTCGTAAATAATTGATGAGGCACACGCCATGTCGTGAGCGTTTCGGGTAGATCCGATAAGACGCATTTTGTCGGTAATTGATTTAAATTAGGGGTTTCTGGCCAGTAATTCCGTTAATGGCCCTCTGTGTTACGTACTCAAGCGCAGGACATGACCGCGCGTGTGTGTTTTTGTTTGGGGCTTTTTTTTTTTTTTTTTTTTTTTTTTTACATACAAGATTGTTCTATTTTTTGATATAATACGAAATATTTAGTCGTTTGCCGACGCACATATATATATATATTTCAGCGTACAGGGTGTTCAATCGGGGTACGGGAAAAAAAGAAGCGACCGGAAGAATTACAAGATTTAAAAACATTACATCATATGGTCCGAAAATTGCATAAATATTATAATATAATATAAATTTGACAAAATGTCATAAGCGACAGTTAGGGGTCTAATAGTGACATAATGACATATTCTAACGGATAGAGGGAACTTGGGTACATCTAAATATGCGACTGGCACTAATAATATGTGACCATTTTATAACGAACAATCGAATTTTTAAACTTAGGATATAAAAGACACTTTATTATATAATATGTTAGCTCTGAAAAACATGTCTAAGCGAAATTTTTGGGGTCTAAACGCCAATGGCAAAAAAGAAATAACCAAAGTTTGAAATTTAGCAAGATAAAAACGTTTTTTTTTTTTTTGCTCTACTGAAAGCATGGCCAAGGTTAATGAACAAATTTACCAGATAAAGTTAAGTTTATAAGAACGGTTTTCTAAATAGTTACAAGTTAAAAGTTATTGAACTAATGACTTATCTATATTTAAAGTTAAAAGTTAAAATCAGATTTTATTTTACTTAATTAGGTTAATCCAATAGTAATAACTTATATTTTTTTTTATCTTTTATTGGTAAATTTTCAATTTTGTTTATATATAAATATTACATTTTTATTTGAAAATAAAAATATAATAGTTAGATAATTTATTTTATTACAATTATTAATTATTGGCTAACTTTTGTATTTCATCAACTCAATTTGTTTTGTAGGTAATAATTACTGTTAAAACTGAAAGTTTGTAAACAGAAATTTAAATTTAAAATATAATATTACATATTTGTCTGATTGCAATGTTTTTGAATTAGCTAATTCAATTCATCTTGACAATTTTTACGAAAAATGTTTTATTTTTTTTTTTCATTACTAATATAGAATTACAATTTACATTATTTATGTATTTTACATTAACATATGTAAGTTACTATATATACTATAAATTGTACTCAAGAAGAATCGATTAACAAGGAAATAAATTTTTACAGTATCTAATTTCGATTAATATATTTATTTTTAGAAACAATTATATTCTTTAGAATATAAAATTTAAAAAAGTACTATAAGTAAGGGTTAGAAGGTTAGGTTTTGTATAGGATATTCAAGGTGAATATACTGTATTGTATTTGAAAGCAACAACTTATAAAATATTTCTTTCAAATAAAACGATTCTGATTAGAACTCGGTGTAATATACATAATTATCACAGCAAAATTCAGTACGTATATTTTTCTAAGAATAATCCTAGAACAAACATAATTCTAGTAAAAAAAAAAAAAAAAAACGACAAAAATTGAAAAATTATTTATTTTAAGTACCTATTTATACTAACGAAGTATAATTTTCTTTCGGAAATGAGTAAATATGGACAGAAATGGGAAAATTGACTAATTTTACAGGTCAAAGAATTGTTTACAAGATTAATATCGTAGTATAGTAAAACAACCAAGAGATCCCTTGCTCGACGTCCTGCTCAGAATCCAATATAAGAACGAATATTGTTTAAACTTTAAAGAAATAATATTATTATTAATAATCAGTAGTTAAATTTAATAAAATGGTAAAAACGGCAGTCCGGTAATTACGAAATGCTAAAAAAATAACTGGGAAACGTAATAATTAAACGGGACATAATATATTATATATGTACAAACTGCATTAAAATTATTACTCCGAAATTTTGAAATTGCGTGTAGTCTACACTAAACATTGAAAATACGTCACTTCATCATATAATATTATATAGTATTCTGAATAAATACCGTTTAGTTTCATTAAACATAGCCTAATTTATAATCGCGAATGTTAATGGTAGCAGTGTTTTAAACGCGCACGTATGGTCTCCTATGACCGTTCAACTGTAATAATAAATTAAATAGGTCACTTAAATCCAATGCGAATATTTCGCCCTTTGTCGTATATATATTATATTCCACGATTGTAATTAAAAAATAAACTTTTAATAACTGGACATTTAACCCTTTTTGTAGGTCGCTAAAAGCGTAATTTGTATTATGTATAAAAGAAAAATTATCCAACATTAAACTTTTTTTCTATTTTTTTTTTTTTTTTATATTGTGGATAACCCCATCAAATATTTTATTCGCGACTTTTTGCATTTATCTAATTAAAACATGCTAAAACTGTATTTTTTTTAGCCGAAAAAAAAATCTTTATTATTATTGTAATTAAAATACATTTTTTTCAGATTTAGTTTTAATTATTAATAAATTATATGCGCCTATACATCATAAATTAAAATGAACATATTTAATCTATGTTCTTATACGTGTATATTATTTAGAAACAATTTCAAACGTAACTGTATATATAGCTGCACAAGAATAAGGATTATACCGACTTAGTGTTGCAAGTCGATAGAAGTTACAATTTACTTTTCAATTGTATATATTTGGTAACAATATACTTTGGACATTTGTATTAGAAAACTGTAAGTAATTTAGATTTTAAGTTCCATATTACTTGCGTAAGAAAACAATGACACGGAGTTCATGAGAAAAATGTATTATGTAAATAAAATTAAAAATTATTAATATCGAAATTTATTAACAAATGTTGGTTACAAATTATTTAAATATTGTCAAATTTAATATTTCTCGTGGTTTAAATATAAACACATAAAATATATCAGCTATATAATAATATGTGATAGGTAATAAATTATAAAAATAACATCATTGCGACTATAGTTACATTTTTTATTTTGTAACTATATAGTAACATAACTTTGTTACTTTTTAAAAGTAACTTACCCAACACGTCTATACATTATATACTCACTACACCCATCATTGTGTAATAATATAATTGAATGAAGAAAATGTAACGTTTAACCGTATCACGCGGTACCGATAATAATCATTATATAGGTTATACCACAAAACTAAATTTTTTTCGATAAAACAAAGACAACCTGTATATTTATCCTTGGTATATATTACATTAAAAAAAAAAAAAACAAAAAACCTAATAATATATTGCTCATCGAAATAAAAAACAAAAACCATTTTTTTAATCGATTCTCAAACTGTATATTTCACTCAAACGACGTTATTTTTAATTGACTTTTTGCGTTTTGGCTAGTGAAATAATACATATAGGTATACACACACACTATAAATTACCAAAATACAGTCATCCATTAATGATTGTTATATCATATATATATATATATATATATATATTTAATATTATACAATAAACGTGTGCAGTGGAAACCAGTCCGAAATATTTCTCGAAATGCGCACACATAAAATATAGGTATAGATATAATATTTTATCGGCCAAATGTCGCGCAGTTCAAATAAATTACACGGTTAGGAGTCTCGTGCGTTTACGAATGTTTTTTTTTTTGGTTTTTTATCTTAATTTCTCGACATGGGCTTAAATGGACTGCTAATAATTCAGCGTGCCTACTAAAAAAAAAAAAAAAAAATGTTAATTAATTAACGTAGGAAATGACTAATGACCGGTGTAAAGTTAGGGTGAGGTTTTTTTTATTTTTATTATTATTATTATTTTCGGTTTTTTCCTACAAAAAAAAAAAAAAAAAAACATCGGCCCCGGACGATATAATTAAACAGGAAGTAACCGCCTCCTCCCGTGTGTGTGTGTGACGACCAAATGTAAACAATGAATTATGTAATTGCTTGTAAATCTATAAACCAAATACGTACACACACATACGTACACACACGAATAGGGCACATGGCTTCACTGCCCCTTTTATGTGCGGAGCTCTCATTCTATATGGGTTATCGGGTTTTAGCATCTGACAATAACTATAATAGTCCTCTTCACATTACATACGTGTAAGTGCCTCTTTTCGGTCAGCTTATATACAATGTACACTATATAAGTATGTTTTTATAACATACTTATATATATATATATATACTATTATAGGTATATAATATATATATATATTTAAAGGCACGTCCATCCATCTGTTTGGATGTAATATATATATATATATGCATAGTTTAGGATCGCAACAAAGTAACCGATAACTGGAAACACTGGGTTTGGGGTTAACTCGTAAGTAAACCGGTTGTAATATACCATATATATATATTTAACAACGAAAACTGGTAATTGATTTGCACCAATTTTCAAACATCGTTATATATTATACTGTTACGCCAGACGCCATTTAAACTGTTTGATGTAAAAAAAAAAAAAACAACAATAAAAAAACACAAGACATAATATCATATATATATATATATTATTGTATTCTGTGTTGGTAAATTACTTTTAAAAAATAATTAAATTACGTTACGGGTTACCTAAAATTGTTTTTATCCAGATACATTATATAGTTACTTGATTATTTCAAAACTTTTTTTTTTCGTAAATTATTAACATTAATTTAATACCTAGTCGACATGTATGGCTTGTCGGGATAGCTGAGTTTGCTTGGAGTTTTCGAATACGGATAATGAAATCACCATGTAACATTTTTAGAAATTGTACGAACGCAGTAATAAAAACCGTTAATATTATTAAGGCCCGGTTTTTCAATCGCCAACTAGGTATGTGCCAAATAACTATTTGTATTAAACAAACATCCAAATAAATGTACAAGACGTGTTTTTCAATGTAAAAGTCATTCAGTAAATAGTACAATAGGTGGTAGTTATGTTGTACACTATATGGAACAAGTCACAAGAATTAGTTATAATTAGTTTTATTGGATGGAGAAAATAGTGAAATTCGTTTGTGCACATGATTATCAGCTATATTATTTTTTTGAGTTACATATATAACGTAAAAAAGTGACTATACATATATCTTTACTAGAAGCATCCTCCTAAAAAAAATAAAATAAAAATTTTATCCTAAAGAAACAATAGCGATAATTAGTAAATCAAATAGGTATAACAATAATCGTTCGTCGTAATGCCGTTATTTGATTTATCTTGATAAACTCGATATTTTGTTATACGATGTTTTTAACACATCAACATTACATCAATTATATCGAACTATATTATTGAATTCTCTTTACTCGGTCCGTATTGTATGCGATGTCGTCGGGTGTGCGCAATTCAATCGTATATATTAACGAGACAGGGCGGGATTATCTGTAACTGGAAACAAGGATTAAATGGGCCGAGTATACGTGTACGAGGGAGGCCATCGAATATGATTCAATTTTAAACATACGTCAGTATTGCGCTGTCCCCTCCCCGGATAAACACAAACAAATCAATGACAATAAAATCGAACAAACGGAATGATGTAAATAATAACAATAATAATAATAATAATGATAATAGAAAAAAAAAAAACTCGAAACATAAATCTTATACCAGTTTTAAACGCGGCCAGAAGCGAGTGTTAAGTTTTCCCCAAATAACTCGTCTAGAATTACGAAGAACGCTGCATAACCCAAGAACAATATACAAGCGAGGGGATAAAAGATTGAACAAAAAGTGCCCAAAGGGATACGTTTGTCATCGGAGACGTATTTAACACCTACCCGGTTCGAATATTGTCAACTAAAAAACCAATTACGATAATTCCGGGAAAACGTATTTTTAAAGGTCTTCGTATTTTTTTTTTTTTTTTGTTACCCTCTTCCTCCCACTACTCCTTCTCTTTTCCTTTGTCGTGAAAAGTTTTATAAACACTTCAGACGATTGGAGGTTTCATTTTTTTTTTTTCTCGCATTCTTTTTCCCCGTCATCCTCTCTCGATCTTTAATTTTTATTATCATTATTATATTCTATTATTATTTTTAAGTCATTCCATCGAAGTTTGTTCGAAGTTTGTCTGAACACAAAAATACTGTAGCACTTCCAAAAAAAAAAAAAACAATAAATCAACCCTACTTGTAGTGTAGAAGTCCATTCTTATAATTTTAATTGTTTCTATTGTATTATTTTAGTTGTAAAAAACTATCTCTCTCTACATTATTCACTCGAGATTTATTAAAATTTACATATTATTATCATAAACAATTATATATAATGACTTTTTGATTGTCTCAAAATAACCAGATATAATATATTTTTTTAAATCGTACATTGTATAGTTACATTTCGGTAACAGTAAAATATGTATTATCGAAAGGTAAACCTACCTTTCAACGGCAACAACTTTATACATTTTTTACTAACTTCATTAATAATATTTTATGTTGTTTATGTGTGTATCACTAAATCATCCAAATGGTATTGGCTCGTAGTTGATGAGCGAATATTGAGTTTTCGACATTGGTCAGTCAAAGAAGGTATAGGATATCGGACGATGAATAAATTTCACAACCTAACCTAACGCATTTGAACACTTTAAATAATCAAACTTAAACATTAGGTAGATATCTATTTTAAATCTAGGTATATAATTTTAAAAATAACGATTACACATTAAAATATGACGAACTCATTTAAGTAGGTAGTAATGTATTGGAATAATTGTATACTGGGGTAAAAATTAGTTGTAATTTCAATTACATTTGGTTATTCTTAAATATTAAATTTAAATAAATATATCTATTTTGTTCTACACTGAGAATGTCAATGATGTTTTTTTTTTTTAGCTCAGATTTTATTTTATTGAGGAAAACTAATTATTCATTATAATAATAATCATAAAATCTTATCATCAATACATCACATTTGAACAACAGATACAATCGAAATATTAACTATCGTTTTTCATGACTGTGCGTATAATAAACTTGGGTTCAGTGCAATATCACAGAATACAGAACTGTAATTTACGATTAGATAATTTTGAATAAATCCAATACTATGATGTAAACGTGTGTTGAATATAATATTGTACATTTTCAATTAAATTTGTATTTATTCGATTTATTAGATAAACATATATATATATATTTACATTTTTGGGATCCACTTGGTAAAGAACATTATTTCGTGTTATTGGAAAACAGTTCAATTATTAGGGTACACATTTTTCGGGAGCCTATTCAATGGTCGGGTATTGTTATTTATCCGATATTGGGAGCCAATTCAACGGTTGTCAATATTTGACTCGGTCGGGTTCAGGCATATAAATAACGATTTTAATCGAATAATATATAACCACATAGAATATAAAACAGTAAAAACGATAATAATGTGATTTCGATTTTGTAATAAAAATATACAAATATTTTAACAATAATGTAATAAATTCAACAGTTTTATGCCTGGCCATATTTTATCGTCCATAATATCTCGGATTAATCGAATCGCCTATAAAAAACATACAAAACATAAAAATATAGTTTCATCGTAAAAAAATGATTGATATAGTACCTACACATAGATATAAACCTATATATATATATATTACGTTTTATTCATCCGTTTAATCAGTACAGTATTGGCAATGATAAATAAATTCTAAACTAAAATTAACTAAAAAAAATTTAGGTATTTTTAATTGAAATTTATTGCGCACGAGACCATAAATATTGATAACTACTAATTGGACCCTTTTACACTCGTATAATAAATGTATAGATATGTATGTGTGTAGGTAATTATAAATCATTCAAATAAATAATAATAATAAATTTATTTATAATTTAGATATATTCAGTGTTTGGAATGAACGATGTTCATATTTTTTAGGAAATTTAACTGTTTCACAAATTTTTAATTGAATAAAAATATATTTTATAATCCTATTAGATTTAAATATACTTATACGGTTATAATACTCAAAAGTCCTAGAATGAAAACGATAGTTTCTATGAATCGGTAATTTTTAGTAAATATATAAGAACAGTTTAATAATTCTTTAAATAAAACGAACGACCAGATGAACGCATTCATATTTTTTTTAAAGAACTTCAATATGAACGTGTTATTTTTAAATACTTTTGAACGTAAACATGAACGAGTCCATTTTTTACGCATTGAACGTTAATGCGAACGAATTCGATTTTAAAATGAACGTTCGTCGTTCACTTTATGTCGTACACTGAATATATTATATACATCTACGTGTTATATATATATCATTGTACCTATATCTAGATATTATATAATACTTCTATGCAGTCTTAACCACTACTGTAAAATGTTTTCATAAAGTTATAAAAATATTGTTAAACGTAGCCGAAAACGATTAATGTATAGACAACGAAAAACGTAACAAAACACATTAATAAGAAAATACAACGATAAATGGAAAGAATTTGAAAACGTTAAATTGTAATAACGTAAAGTACTAAAAAACTCGGTAACGTTTAAACTATCATAACGTTAAACGATATATTTTTTTGGGTTCTTGCCCTTGTTTATTCATTTAGTGTATGTACTCTGTAAAATAAAATTGTTCGATATTAACATGCGTTATGGCGATGCGTATACATACTATAGCTGGTACGCTCATTTCTTCTGATGCGTATATGGCCAAGGAGAAAAATTGCCAAAACTGCACCGGTTATAAGATTAACGTTAAACGTGTCAAAAATAAAAAAAAAATAAAAACGATTGAAATAGATAACGAAAAACGTAACAGAAACGATAAACGGAAATAATTCGATAACGTTTAAATTGTCATAACGTTAAACAATATAAATGTTTATTTTTTTTTTTCGAGACTTGGTCTCGGTCCTAAACGATAACGATTTATATAACATATATAAATAAAAATAAATAAATAGTCTATGGGTCAAGGACCTCGTGATAATAACGTTTATCAATATGTGATAGGTATGTATATATTTTTTTTTTTATAAAAATTTAATCGAATAGGAACATACCTATTACGAGTTATAATATAGAAGATTATATAAGTATATATATGCAGTGTATTTATTAGTCAGGCCTACATTGACCCTTTGGCGAGGGTTTTAGGTACTAGATTTTTGGGTTTCGCGTCGTACAAAATATGTACCTACATACAATAACCCGACGCTGTTCTGAAAAGCTAGCCGATCGTTTGTCACTAGTAAACCGAAATAAGCTTTCATTCCGATTAAAACGTTCGTCGACCCGCGGGATTCTGCTGCAGCCTTTGTGTACGCGTGTGTTCGCACCGCTCTCGTCCGAATGTAATTTGATAAATTGCACAGGAATAAAAGCCCGTCACTCCTCTCCTCCTTCCCATCACCAACAAAAACTACACACACACACACACACACGCTCGTATAAGTGTATACAAATTTAACGACTACACTATTATGTGTATGTATATATAGGCTTTCTCCTCGAGCCCATTATACGGTGTGGGGTGGGGGTGGGGGTGGGGGGGTGGGTGGGTGGGTGGTGAATGGACGAGGAGAAGAGAGACAAACGAGGACTAAAATCATCATGCGTTACACCGCCAGCCAATAATATTCTGCAAAGGTCCCCGAGGCCTTTTGGTTTCCGAGTATATATCTGCCAAGAATTAATGTGATCTCTATATTATATTATAAACGATGCCATTAGCAATACTAGCGTGTAGTGGAAAAAAAAAATACACACATATATATATATATATATATATATTATATTATAAAATAGTATAGTTTGTGTTATTTTATTTTATTTTTTTTTTCGAGAAAAAAAAAATACAATTTCGGACGCATACCCTCAGGGGCGAATAAAAAAAAAATAAGACTAATAACACGAGACGACCGTTTACAGTAGAATTTTTTTTTCATTTTGAATTTTTTGTATTTTCTAGTTTTTTTTTTTTTACCCCTCTCTGTTATAACATCATGCATTCACTGAAGTCATTATACAAACATTTCGATGTTTATAAACCATATACCGCATGTAATTTTACCATGCATATTCGAAATTCGACCGACTATTGATAATATAATATAAATTATACGCAGGTAGTAAGTATATAATAATAACAGTTAAAATCGTTTTAATTAATTTACAATAGCAATTGTTTTTATTCATTTATTTATTTTATTATTATTACAGGTTCAATAATATTCATAAACTGGCACAAAAGCAGAAATTACATTTTGAGATATTCACATTATGATTAGGTACCTATATTAACAACATTAATAGAACCAATAATGATAATTATATAAAGGTTTTTTTAAAGGTACATTTTAACTGTTATTATATAAATTGGTCCTTTTAAGGAAACATAATAAATATTGTATATTTTCTATTTTCTAGGTTTTTTTGGGCTAGTAAATTAACTTATTTCTTCGGTTAAACTTGGGCATTCGATTGGAATATGTTTTCTTTAAATTATTGACAGGTTACAGAAGGCACACATTGATCTCGGTTGTTTCTTCATAAGGTATACGTAGGTGAAATTTTATTCGTGTGGTCAATTATCTATGAAAACTGAATACATACATGTCGTTAACAATTTATTAATTAAAAGTTAAAACAAACAACCGGATAAACACGTTCATTGATTTTTTAAAAAGTGAACGTAAAAGTGTTCTTTTAAATTACTATGAACCGATATAATTATATATATATATTATAGTAGCAGGTATACGATACTTTGAATATAATCTATTTTTTCTGACGACATTGATCCTATGACTTTAAAATATTTAGTGAGATGGCATATTGGCTTAAATTAATGTCATTTAATACCAAATAAATTTATATGATAACGATTATTTTGTCGTCATGATAACCGAAAATGCATAATACGCAAATATTTAAATAATATAATAATATAATTGTAACCGGCCCGAAAAAAGAAATGTATTTTATACTTGAAACCATTAATTCCATATTACATTAGTTTCATATATAACTTTTTATAAACGTATCCTTAGAATATTATTTAAATAAAAAAATGTTTGAACCTAAATATAAGTAAAAACATAAACATCTGTACCACTACAATATGGATTATGGGCGCAATAGAATAAATAATCGCTACATTACAAATTAATGGGTAGGTGTCTACTCTGTCTCTTAATTTTGACGAGCTTTCTTCTACTTCAGTCCTTTCAGTGATGAAACACCTGCAATGAATGGAACCAATAAGGGTGGCTCTTCTGTAGAAGAGGATAGTCGTTCTTATTATTATTTTGCTTATTATATCGCATTATTTATGTTTGGGATTAAATATGATTTAAATTTGATGCTAGGTCCATCATTTTTTGCATTTTTTTTATTTATTTATTTATTTTTATTTTCACAAGTTTATATTATATAAATATGCATTTTCTAAGGCGGCGACCATTGAAAAATACGTCAGTAGTAGTTTTATCCTATATTTACACGATAAATGATGACTATGAGTATCGTGTTTATAAAAACTAGGAATTAGTCAAAAATATAGTATTGACTATTAAAATCGGAATTTGACTGACGTAAAGAGAAAAATTAGTTTTCCCGAAATAAACCAGTTTAAATTTTATATTTTTGGCCAATCAACTCGAACAAAACAAGTAAACTATTCTCAATTAATTATCCAATACGTTGAAATTTGAATACAATTATATATATATATATATAGTTCAGAATAGTTTGTACTATTCGGATTTGAAAATACATTTCATTGATTTAATTTTTTTGTTGGTAATACGTATAAAATGTATATCATTTATAATTTAATAATTTTTAGCATAAAAAAAATAACTTCATCAACATTATCTTTATTCTATACAAAAATGAATATAAAGTTAGCAATATATTTAAATTATGATTATTTTGAAAATGGAATATATGAAAAACACGATATTGTCCTGCAGTGGAATATTTTTGTTATATACACGCTCTACATCATCATTAGGTATATACACCTAGTTTTTTTTATTTTTATAATAATAATATAGTATAATAAAATACGTATTTTCGCAATTTTGTCATTCGCGGTTTTGTTATCGCTGGTAATTTTTTCGCTATTTTGTCCTGATACCCATAAATTCGTAATTATGTACATTACAATTATGTTCATATACATTATGAAAATTCGTAGTCACATTTTTTTTTATAGTCATTTTAATTATTTCGACAAAATAATGGCCAATATTGAGATATTCAAGTCCAAATAAATGGTTGAATGAGATTTTAAGACCTGAAAAAATTTATTATAATGTTAGTCGTGCATAAATTTAACTAAGTAAAAAAAAACCGACGGAAAAAAGTATTTTAGATTCTGAGCGTAGCGAGGGAGCTAGTGGTTCAATAATGGTGTTTATTTTTTTTTTCTCTGTCAACAAATTTACTACCAGAAGGAGTACTCCGATATTTACAAGCTTCCATGATTTCCTGTAGCATATTTCATCTAGTTGGTACATTAAACAGGTAATTTTTCGATTTTATCAACAGTTTTTTAATGCATAAGGAAAAACTACCAAAAATTAACGAAAAAACGGCAAAAATACGATTTTGTTAAATTCAGATTTTTCATTTCTTCGTAATTTCGTAAGATCATATTTATTGCTACATTTGATCTTTGATGTAATGTTAAATATAGGTAGGTACTGAGTATATAAATAATATTAAGAGTTATGAATACTACACCGAAGCTATACGCTCAGAATCGTTTTATTGAATGCAATGATTTATCATTGTTTTCAAATGCTTTACATCCACCAAGAATATACTGCCCAGTAGCAAAGTGCATCCACTCTTACTGACACCCAACGAGCGAAGTGCACCTTTTTAAATTACAATATTAATACGAATAGAATACAAATGGATGCATGTCCACCCTCATTAGTAATTTTTGAATATTAAAATCTGTATTGGAGTCCTCTCACCGTGGCAATAGACTGAAAACAATAAGGACGGCTCTCGTGTAAAATAGAGGGATTCGTCCGTATTATCATTTGTTATTATATCATGATATTTACGTTTGCATTATATATGGTTTACATTTTATTCTGGGTCTAGAATTTGTTATATTTTTTTTTTTTTTTTAGATTTTTTTACGTGTTTTTTTTTACATTGAATGAGTTAATATTATATAAATATGTATTTTTAATGTCACGACCATTGTATACTCCAGTTTTAGTTTCATACTAGGTATGTTTATATGATAAATAATGACTACGTTTCGTGTTTGTAAAAACTAGAAATTGGTCAAAAATAGTATTGACTAGTAAAATCGGATTTTGACAGATCCGAACAGTAAGAACTAGTTTTGCGTGAAATAAACCAGTTAAAAATGTAGGTATATATTTGGTGCCAATGAACTCGGACAAAACTAGAAAAATATTCTCGATAAACTATCCGACACGTTGGAATTTAAATAAAATTATATACCAACATATAGTCAGAAATATATTGTTCTATTTTGTGCTATTTTGTTTTATGCTATTCGGATTTGAAAATGAATTTTTCTCGGTTTCATGTATATATGTTTATCTTTTATAATTTAATAATTTTTAAATTTATATTAATTAAACAATAATTTAAATTAAAATTAAATTTTATAATTAAAAAATTACTTTATCAACATTATCTTTATTCTACATAAAATAAATATCAAATTACCAAAGTATTTAAATTATTATAATTATTATCAGTACTGGATATAGAGTATTTGTCTCCTGGGGAAAATATAATTGTAGTGAATTTTTAACATTTTAATAAGCGAAAATAAAAAATGTCATCATACCTATTTTTGCCAACTTACATACTGCTTCACAAATAATTGTATAAGAAATTTCTTTTACAATCCTAAATAACTCTTATGCGCCCTTAAACATACAGCATCCGTGGGCAAGAACCTCCACTCATCTCCTCCCCTAGATCCGATACGGATTATTATAAAAATTGAATATATTATAAATAACACGATAAAGTCTGGCAGAGGGATATATTTGCAGTTTGTTACAATAACTATACTACTAAAAAAAAAAATAATCTTTTCGTGAAACTAAATTCGTGTATGATAATATTTATGTTGTTTGTAATTACATCTCACATTAAAGATTGATTACTGTAATGTATTATGCTGATTAAATTTAAAATTTAACTTTTGAAATATTAATAATAATAATGTAGGTATAATAATTACAATTGGTGTTTATTTTAGTAGAATTATCGATGGTCACAAAATACTATATTTCAAAATCTTATTTACTTATGTTTCATTTTTTTTTCTCCTAGAATTAATATTGAGTAACAAAATTAACAATTTATTATACCTACTATTAATACAGAGCGATCCAAATATATTATTGGAGATGTAATACTCGGCATTTTCACCTTTTTAGATAACTTGAAATTCGAATGCTTCTTTACAGTATACACAATATCGTACTTCTTAATCTAAGATTTGTATAATAATAGTCATTCATATCAAATGTTACGTATTTTAAAGACTTACGTATTAATTTGTTAAATAATTAAAAAAACAATTTTAAAATATTTATTGTTGTGGGTTAAATATTTGTTGAACGCACTGGTATACGAACTAAATATACAAATTGATATTATCTAATAATAACGTATGAATGGAAGGTATAGATACAATTTCAATTATCTACCTAAAAGTTTTTGAAAATGTGTGGATAATTATTTACTGCTCTTGATCCAATCATTGCGTAGATTAAATAGTTATTTGGCTACAATTATTTCGTTACGTGAAATGTAGGTTTCTATAAAAGTATATGAAATGTATTTTCTTGAAATATTTCACTTTTTGTGTGAAAAATGAAATATAAATCTATAACTTTTAAAAAAGTTGTAGTAGTAATACAAAATATATTCCACTGATTATAATTTGTATTATCACAAAACAACTTTATTCGTACAATTTTATTAATCTATAAATATTTGTATATAATATAAATTATATATTAGGTATAATTTTATAAATTTATACCCGAAATAGAGAAGATAGGTTATACAAGAGTTATGACTTATGACTATATGTAGGTATAAAAGATACAATGTACATTATTACATACGATACTTATTACATAAATGTCGTATATTTTATTTATTTTATACCAATAAATATGCATATTGTACTTATCAGTGTCTTATATACATGTGTTAAGTATCTAAAATACTGAGTATGATCATAACATTGTATATTTATATATCGTCGAAATATTTCTAGTCGAGTGAAATTTTAAATTATTGCAATTAAAAAAAAAAAAAAAGCCATACGAAATGAGCAAAAAATTTTATTTTTAAGCAGGCGTTAAACAAAAATTTTGAGAATTGAGTTTCCCTATACACAATCGTGCCAACCTCTTGAATGTGAAAATATATCTGTTTACGGGAAAAAATACTGCGGCATAGTGTTTTACAGAGTAGGTAGTAGTATTGTGACGGGTACATGACATCGGTGTGCGGTATCGTATATAGTGCTCCTTTTTAGTAAAACAAAATGGTAATATCGGAAAAAAAGAAATAACATGACAATAGTGATAATAGTGATAATGATTCTGGTAATGGTAAAAGTGGTGACGTCGAACCTTTGCGGTATTGTTCGGCCCGCGTAAAATGCGCATAAAGAGACCGGGCCCGGGAGACAATGACGTCGCCAGTCGTAAATTTGCGTGCGAGGTCCGTACAATGTGAATGGGAGGGGATAGAGACGACGCCCGAGACCTTTGCAATTTTCGAAATGCAATCGTCTGTGTAACGCAGCACGATGACGACGCCTGTGTTCCGCCCCTCATCCCCGCCGGTCAAACCGCGCATTGTTCTCCTGGTTATCATTGTCCGCTGTTTGTTATTATTATAATATTTAGTTGTTTTTTTTTTTTTTGTTTCCATATTCTTTTTGCACACCTACGCCGAACGGGCGAAAAAAGGACTTTTCTCTCAGTCACATTTCGCTCTATGTACATTCGTATATAACATTCATATTATGCACAATATGTTATTGTAATGTAGTACCTACGCAGTATTGTGCACGGCGATGTGACCCGGGACGGAGCAACACGTACACTTTCCCAGTAAGTATATTGCTTACAGCAGTCGTTCGGCATTAACTACTGTTTTTGTTTGTTTTACTGGTTTTTTTTTTTCTCCTCGGTATGTTGGCAATAATACTCACAACATAGCCCTGGAACTTTCCCACGGAACTACTTCAGGGGAACGAGGTGCCACCGTAGTTTATTTATAAACAAGCAATAACAATAGTACGTGGTACGACAATATAACAATATATACAAACTAAAAAGAAAATATTTACGAATATCGACAATAATTAATTATATGCCTAATAAGGAAGCAGAGAAAGCACGGATTTGATTTTGCCCAGTTCGAAGTGTCTGCCGTGCCCTATTCCCGGACCGGCCTCAGCCCGCCGCCCTGGAATTATCGTATCCCTCCTTATGTGCGTTTTCACGAGCCGGCCGTACCAATCCACCGCTCCAGTCACGTAGTGGTTGGCTGACCTTGCCTCCTGCGTTCCTCTCTCTCCCTTGTTTTAATAACTCTATTTATCAGCCCTGACATTAGAGACCATAGATAATACACAGTAGATAGGCCATACTCATTATCAGGCGTTCCCGAATCTTCCGTCTCACTCAGCAAATATTTATACATTCCATGGATTATTATAATATGAATTTTATTTTTCTCATAGATAGTACATAGATAGATAACAAAATATTATTGATAATAAAGTAGGTAAAAGATTAAACATTTTATATTTTATATTATATTTAAAAATTATATTAGTAGGTAATTACAAGTTAATAATTGTTATAAAAGTTATTTATTATTTTCTTTAGTCATTTCGAAAATTAATCATTTTAGTCAGTTTTTGCCGTATTTTTATCGAATCATTTGTTTTTCTTATTTCGTGAAATGTTCTTCAAGATGGCAATCATTATTAATTCGTGGAACAAAAATATATTTCTTGCTGAGTAGGATGGAAGATGGCAATTTTATATTGCTATCTCTCTTCTCTATTCTGGAACGCTGCCCACTATACAAACTGTATACACATAGCCTATCCATTGTGTATTATCTATGTTAGAGACCGACTCCTCTTGTTAGCCAAAATGTGTACTGCGTACGGTTATCGGAAGAGAGTTCGTCTGTACCAAGTCCCGTACGCGTTTGGCGCCATCAATTTTCGCTTCGGAAAAACCCATGCTCAGCATCACCAGATGTTCCGCACCGTGCACAGATGTCAGTCTCTTGGATTCTGAACCTGTGTAGGTAAGCTCCGAAACATATCCATGGCCCGTGAGTATTTGGGTCATGTGTGGAAAGTGACCTCTCCGTGCCCGGTGGCGTTCGGTCCAGGCGGAGACGTCTGGGATTAACCGGAATATTTAACTTCCCGTTGCCGCGGTTTCCCACTCGCCTTGCCAGTTTGCCACGAGTCGCATCCTGTTACTAGTGGTTTATGGTTGATCGCTACCTACCTAAGTTACCAGTTTAATAAAAATAATTAATTATGCATTTCATATTGTTATTATTATATTTTATAGTAACGTATTATTCAACTACTCAATTGTTGTATTTACATTCAAAATACAATCAATTTTAGTAGGTTTATAAAAATTAATAAAGACATAGAATTTAAACCTACATACATACACCATAAACATTTTTACAAAAAATATAAAAATAATTCACAACAACAACATTATAATAGGTAAGTATACGGTTCTTTTTTTTTATTTATACCATAGGTTAGATACCTATTGTCGTTTATTTTAGTCTTAATTCAAAATTGAGTTATAGAGGTTATAGTAGTTACAAATATTAGTTAGATACATTATTTTGTTTAAACTTAACAGACAATTTTAAATACTTTTAAAATCTATATACTACCTATTTAATATAGGTCTGTAAGTACATATAATAATACTATTAATTAAATATAAAACTGCATGTTAATTTGATTCATGTTGTTATAATATTATTATTATATATTATAAAATAACAATAACTTTTTAAATAACAACAAATTATGGTTTCATATTAAAATGTTATTGATCAAAGTTAATAATCAATAGACAACAGTCACAAGCTATTACAAATTCCACTGTGCATGTACTGAATAATTTATAAATGTAAGTCTAAAATTGATTAAATAAGTATACGATATACAATAAAATAAGAATAATATACTTATCAATTTTAGTTGGGTAAATGCGATAACATTGATTATAATGCTATAACAGACTAAGCCGGCTACCGAATTTACTATCTGTTTAATTTTCCTTTTTTGGGAACGCAAGTAGTATGTAGCCATAAAAAATTACCTTAAATAATCTCCTGGGAAAATAAAAATAATACTTCTGGAAAGTATTAATTAGAAGGAATTTTTTGTCAAAAAAGTTCTGTACTCAAAAATTCCTTCTAGACCACTTTTACTCGAATAGTTCTATTCAGAAAAAAATAATAATCGTTGTAAAAAAATCAGTAGATTTTTCATTTTGTTCAAAATCTAAAATTATAACGGAAAAAATTCGTATGTCTTATATGCACTTACAGAATAGCTATTATATTATGGTATAATGTGCAGTGTTCCCACAATAAGTAGCGGAAATAGGAAAGGCTGAATTTTACACGGGACAGCGAACGTCGTATAATATTTCAGATATCTCGTTTCCAATATCAGTAAGTCCCTTTTAAAAATAATTAAGTTACGGTACTAGATACAAAATTAAAAACCAAATAGATTACATTTTCGTCGTCTAAACGCAAAGTGAATAAAGAAAAATAAGAATAACATTATTTTTTTAAACTCAAAAGTGACTATATCACTATACTACAATTATAATGACATTACTTTCAATACCTATTTCTAAACATCTAAAAATGAAAATAATAATATAAAAAGAATATATTATATTATATAACATAATAAATTATTCTGTACATGCTCAATTTTCATGTTAGTTTATTAATTTTATAATACTAAGGGGCCGCAACACCTACGATTTAAAGGGTTCTGTTTAGACAATTTTTAAGAAATATTAGGAAAAATAAAAATCTAACTATTTATAAATATTTAAGTATATTTTAAAATGAATCTAAAAATAGTCCCATAACCGTCAATTTTTATTGTTATGGAATCAAGAAATTTCCGTCTAAAAGACAAATAAACATGATAACATTTTGGAACTTTGGAAAGTCGAATTTAAAATCTAGAAACAGATTTGAATATGTCAGTCTGTTTTCTAGGAATTGATCCAGGCATTTTTCTTTATTATTTAAGATTGAAATATAATCAATGTTTAAAAATTGCGATTTTTAATGATATATAATCAGCTATAAAAATATTAAAATAAGATAAACTCCTCGACCAATCCTTAGAAGACAAACTGATGAATTCAAAATAGTTTTCGGAATTTAAATCCAAATTTTCAAAGTTCCACAGTTGTGTCAAGCTTTTAGGTCGATTTTACATTGGTGTTGCGGCCCCTTATAATATATCTATTTGTAATATCATGTTATGATTAGGGAACGGGATTTATATATAAATCCATATTTTTATTAGAATAAGCTTTTTGAAATTTGCACGATTTATTTCATTTTTATTAAAATAACACAAATTTTATTTTGCATATTTTTAACTTTTTAATTTATTCTGCATGTTTATGCATATCTTGTTTTTTAACGCATATTTTTGTTTTTGACTCATATTTTATGAAAACGGGTGAAATTATTGTTCTTGAATATCAAATATTTTAAAATTACAAGTAACAACTTTCCAGGGTATAATAAAGCAGTAGACTTTATCGGACAAGACATGTGCACGTCATATCATTTTTATTGGAATAACACCAATTTTATTTTGCATATTTTTAACATTTTAAACCTATTTTGCATATTTAATGCATATCTGTCCATTTTAAATGCACATTTAAATGGGTATTTTTAAACTCGTGTTTTGAGGGTTTTTCCGCGCATATAAATCCGTTCCCCGGTGAAGATGTTAATTTCGTCCGGGGAAAACCGTTTCGTTTCGGACCACCACCGTGTGACAACAAAACGTTCGGACGTCGCGCTGGCCGCGTGCCGTCGGCAGTACGTAATATGTTACGGGATGACGGGGTGGTGGCAGAGGCGTGAGGGACGTGCAAAGAGCCGTGTAATCATTAGCGCGCGCACGACTGGAATTCGTGGGGGGCGGGGGCGGGTGGCGGGTGGCGTGGAACGATCGGAGGGGGCGGGAGTGAACGAGCCGCGGGCGGCGGTGCCGTAGACATGTCGCACACGAGGGGGCGCATAAATTATCAGCGCTATCTAGGCGACCGGATCTGTCGGAGGTCACACGCAGATGGCATGTGCCAGATAACGGTCCGACCCTTCCGTGTCCCGACCGGCGGCGGCGGTCACACATGAACACTGACTTCCCACTTGCCAATACCGTATAATAGCCGTGTATACATGTATATATGTATAAACACACTACTATATATATTATATGATAATAATAATAATAATAATAATAATATATATATATACGTAAACATATGGCCGATGACACGCGACCGCAGTAATAAGAATATTATTGTGCCGTCTCAATTAGCCCCGCCGATACATGTACGGTCGAGTTATGAATTCAATTTATTATATGTTTTATTACCGCGACCACGTGCGCGGTGTACATATCATACCTACGACAATAACGATGCGATAATTAATAATAATACCTCTGTATAATAGCTATAATAGTCGATGTGGAATCGGAGACAAACAGAAAATGAAATAAACCAAGTTTCCCCCCTCCCCCCCCCCGGGGTGCGACGGCTTACACAGACGTACGATTTAACGTACTTACGGACGCATCCGGCACTGCCGCACCAAATACATAATATTTTATATTCTCGTTTCGTGAACAAAGCACGAAAACTAGTCCGACTGGTGGAATTCAGGATAAACTGACTCGACACTCCTTACCAGGGACATTCCGGGGTGGGGGAAGAGGGTGTCTCACTGACCCCCCCCCACCTCTGGAAAGAAGTCCGGCAATATGAAGTCCGGTCGGAAAAAGTAGAAAAATTTGATGACTTTTTTTTTTTTTTTGCTGCGTATTTTATGTTTTGCAGAAAAGTGTTATATTATTAGTTTTTCACATTTACCCCCCCCCCCCACCACAATAATATTTCTTCGGGACGGCCGTGCTTATCGCCAAAACTCGGAATTTACTTCGGGCGAGTCGTGTGAGAGCACGTCAGAGACGGATCTATAATTTTATCATTCGTCGAAGGGGGTAAATAAAAATATATATATATATATATATCATTGTACGTATTATGTGTATTTTGTGTATTCATAATGAATATTGAATACTTTATAAATAATAATATTAATAATTAAAGTGTGGATAGGGAGTGGAAGTACTTCGTTCATAGGGTGTTAGTAGGGGCAGGAGTATACTTTGTACGTCGGGTAGAATCAGGAGTGGACTAAAAATTAATTTAAGGGAGGGCAAATAGGGATAATTGAGAAATATAGGGCTAATTCCTATTCAAAATCAAATTTATACTCCTTAAATAATAATAAAAACAACTCGAAGAGGGGACGATCGCCTCGTCTCCCCCCTTAAATTCGCAACTGGGTAAGATAATAGTGGTGTATATATTGAATTTGAGAACAATGATAAATCATTGCATTCGATAATATATACGATTCTGAGTGGTGTAAATTTTCTTTTTGTATGTATATATGTAGGAAGTTGCATTGTATAGAAGGTATTTTGTTGTTATGTATAGTATACGTATGTATGTTTGCAGTATATGTATACATAAACTGTATGGAAAGATGTTTTTCTTTTTCCCCGAGGAAACTATTGGAAAAATCGAAAAATGTCACATATAGTGTATTATAATTTAGGTTCGAATCCTATTGATTTCATACCAAAGCCAAAACTCCTCGTCGGCTCCTTTTGGTCGAAAATTTACCTACAAAAAATTTAAAAAATTTTAAATAGTAATATATCATTGCAAAATCAATAGTTTCCTCTCTATACTCAGAATTTAGCCACTCAGTAAGTGTGATAGCGCATTGTGCACTGAATATAGTTAAAAAAAAAAAAAAAAAAAACATTAAATGGCTATTGAAAAAAATTTAAACTACATCGGCTTTTGATATTTTTTGAGTAAATTGATAGAATAAAACACGTTTAAACTATAATGCATTTTCAGGTCTCGAAACTTGAAAATAACCAATAAATATCATATTATTTGATAAAATGAAAAAAATCATTCATTTCTATACTACATGGATAAGACTAACTACAGATGCAATTTCGAATACTGTGATGTCCTTGAAAGACAACTTGTTGAATCATGCATTATTTAACATTTGTTTTTGTAAACTTTAACTTAACGTGCCACAGAAAGAAATTATCTTAACTAGTCAAGTTTAGTATCGAAATTGTAGTCTTGATATTTTAATAGATCCATACAATTGATTGATAATCAAGGTATAACAGTTACGGAAAAACAAAAATTGTCAACTGGAATTTATTTTACTGTACTTACCTAATAAATATATTATATTATATTATCCGGGAAAAATGAAATTTAAAAAATAATTAAATTACAAATAAGTTACAATCAAAATAATTTGATTTAATTACTATCGCGTTACTTCGAAAGTAATTCCGTTACTTTATAATTTGCATTGGATTACTCTCCGAAAATTAATTAACTTGTAATTGTGGACAAAAACACTAGAGAATCATTTTTTTATGTACTATATTATATGCCTTAATATTGCATTGAATCATATTGTCAGGTCGATTGAAAGACATGAATTATGTATATTGCTTATAATATACATATTTATATATATACATATTTTTAAATTGGGTACCTTTTATTTAAAATTTGATATCATGACAATCGAATTAAAATATTTAGTAACTTTATTATGAGTGTGTATAATGTATAAATTATAAAGTCGATATTTTTACCCCATAATAAGGTGTGAAATTTTCAGTAATTAAAAATTACTTAAAATACGTTTTTATTGTTCCGACGAGTATTTTCCATTTTTATTTTCAAGTTTTTATTACTCGAGTAGATGATACTCGACTAATAAATTTAAATACTCCCGCTGAAGTACCGTAATATACTGCTGCACCCTGCATGCCCTCACCACACGAGAATATTTTAAAACAGTGTTTCGCGACGACTCACGACACAATATTATTATGACATATAGTGCGTGTATGTGACTGCAGTGCATTGGTATAAAATTTTGTGCATTAAATATAATATATCATCGTATAAAATGTTAAAAATATTATATAGAGATTTATTATAATCTAACGTCGTCGTTACCATTGACGCACATTATCGTAATACTTCTAAGAATAATATAATTTGGCGTACTATTTTTTAATGTTAACATCGTATTTTTATTTCAGTTTTCGAAACTCGGTATCTCGAACATCAACATAATGGCGTATGTATCGAGAGATTTTAACAACACGAAGAAGTTTTATTTACGGATCTATATAATAATAATTTATTGTTTACACCAAATCGTGTATTAACTGTTAACGCCACCGATAGCGAGTTAAAGTTTAATAATTGTCTATACCAAGAAATATATTTGATGATTATTGACCGAATTTTCATGCACTCGTAATTATTATTAAATCTGCACTTATAAAGGTAAAAATATCCAAGAAAAAATAAATTTTTTTGTTTATCTTTAAATTGAGTGTTAGTATATAAAATTAATGATAAAAAGCAAATAAAAACACGAAAATAATAGGTAAAACAAAACAAGTTACAATAATGTGTACACTTTTACAACTAAAATAGGAGGATATCCTAAGTATATTATATTAAATAATAAAATGTCTATATAATTAAGAAATTAAATTAATTATACCTATACATATTTTTTAATTTTTAGCGATTAAATGACATTTTATATCAATAATAATATGCAATTTAAATATTCAATTAAACATATTCACCCCAACGCCCAAAATATACAAGATCATGTATTATAAAATTGTTTTATTCAAGTAATGATTTATGAAAACTCAAAGAATTATTTATTTATATGCCTGCTTCTCACCCTTGACAACAGTAATATCACCAGCGCACACGTTACCCAATCGCCACATGCAAGCGATGAAATCACAATGAAATCACACATTGAAATCACGTGCCAAGATAACCTTCACGTTGGATTCCAAGCTACGGACAGTTCTCCAATCGCTGTAGGAACGATGAAAAATGAGCTGACGATTACCGCGGGGAGACGTAGCAGCTAAATACATAGATGTTACCCTGCAATCTCGCAGCTACAAACTCGTCATCTCACACCACCTCAGCGATTGTCATCGTCCGGCAGAAAACTCTTAGAGCCGCCTTCCCGGTACCCGAGTCAGTGAGCCACTCCCCCGCCCCATGAGTTATGCCATGAGGGTCACAGGCAATGACCACATCCACTTTCTCCTCAGCCACTGCTTGCAAAAGCAAATCCTGCGGCTGCCTACAGTGGTTGAGGTTTACCTGCTTGAACTTTATGTTCATGCCTATGTTGAATTGTTCTCCTCTGAGCCATTTGTGGCTCCATTAATCGTCGAATCTGCAACTGTTTTCGTTCCTACCGTGGGTAGCCTGCCCCGTTAATGCTGGTGCTGCCACTTAATCTTCAAGGATCGACGCCACTGTTGCCGACGTGATTGTCCCAAACCACTGTTGATTTCTACCTTTTGGTACTCCTCTATGTTGACCAGCTACCAATTCGTCGATGGCTTTACGCTTTCAATCACCGTCCTGAGATCACAGCCTAGCGTTGCATTAACCGGTGGTGTCGGAGTTGTCAAACAATATGAATATGAGGCGTCATTTGCTGCTATTGTGCTCAATACCCTATCCTGGTAAATATCAATTTGGGCGTTGACGCTCTTAGTGGCTTCCACGGCATCCATCTTAGACTTTTCAACAAGCAAAATCGCCCGACTATCTTCCGCACATGAACAAATTCTTTGAATAAAGAATTAACCTAACCTTATCATAACCTAACCTAACCTAACCTTAACCTGACCTAACCCTTTTTTTTTTGATTCGAACAAACTAGGGAGGGAACTGCTTATACGCACTACTTTCTCTCCAGTTTGTTCTCCCTTGCAGTTGCATCAACAGCTTTACAGCCATCGCCAAGAGCCTTCGTACCATCGACAACAGCACCGTTGCTGGCGGTGGAAGTCTGCTTCACCACTTCCTGATCCTTACGATGATCCACTATATCCGTCCTATTTTTATTCAAATTTTTTATAAAATTCCTACGAGCATCAAGGGAATAGAGGTCCACCGCGTCAGAGCCCCAAATGACGTGGTAAAGCTATATACTGCTGGGTTCGCCAGGTATCGATCAGGGTCCTCGTGAACACCTATCAACTACGTAAAAAGAGACCCTTAACGAGTTAGGAGTCTGGGTAGCCGATTTTTCATATGCGAATGACATGCTAAGGCCACCTGATACCGACCAGCCAAAATTAGATTCAGGTTAATGGTTGATTTTCGGTAAATCCTAACATATTATTAACATATTACCTGCCACCAGGGGATTTTATTTCGATGTTGCCTTCACCTAAAACGGATGCCTGCCGTGCTAAAGAGACCGTTCTACCCTTGAAGCTTTTGGTCAAGTTGTTCTCAACTTTACCCTGTCCAACATGAGAAACCCTGCTGGTGGAATACACCATCGTTGGCATAGCACTCGGTATCACTGAACAACTGCTCAAGTCCCCCTAATAAGACAAGGTGAGCTCCATGGGGGGGAACCTAACCTAACTTAACCCTTACCTTTTTTTTTTATCGTTATCGTTAACGGCCGGGTCGCTTTAGCATTCCGTCAGCTCGTCAACATCGTTTATTAAAAAAATCATAATACAACGTTGCTGGGTCTGTTGGAGGGACATGCCCCTCTGACACGCCCGTACAACATAACTTATAATAACCGGAGAGCTGTGAGCATTCCTATAGAAAGGTGGCCTTCGGCCTACAATAAATCGCCTAAGTAATAGCTACTACTTGCTGCGGCTGATCGGGCTGCTCCCCTCTTTGGAGTATTACCGCTGACTCCTTCATTCTCATCGCCATGTGGCTGAACTCCTCGAACGCTGCCCAGTTTGAGTTGTCCATGACAATAAGTTCTATAAGAAATTTGATGTTCAATGGATTCCTCAAGCGCAAGGAGAGGGTATTTTATTCAGCCTTCCAGACACTACAATCCAGGATCGGGTGTCTAGCGTCATCCATCTTCGACCAACAGTGATGACACGCACTGGAGTTCTCTTTGCCAATGCGGTGCAAGTTGTTGCCGAAGCAGCCGTGGCCAGGAGTTGAGTTATGTGGAAACTCACTTGTCCGTGACTGCGACAGCACCACTCCTCGATATCCTTTATCAGTGTTCTAGTGAACAGAAACGTTCAGAAAGAAACGGTTGAGTGTTAAAACGTCCAGGAAATGCGAACCTGACTTCCACCGAGTCCAAAAATTCCGCAAATGTCACAAAAGCCTATTTCGAGAGTTAGGGGTGATAAAACGACAACGCGAGAAAATGTCGAGTGATAATGGAGAGTCAGCGAGTTGGAAAACGCGTTTTTTCTTCCTGGCATCAAAAAATCGAAGAAAAGGCAAGACCGTGGATGAATGAAAAGCGTAAAATCTCAAACAACTGAAGAATAGTTTAAAAACATTAATGATAAAGGAATACTCAACGAGCGTTCGCGAAAATAGGCGAGGAAATTAAATAAAAGTGTAAGAGGTTTTTTCATAAAAAGCTTCACTTCACATTACGAACAAGCCCCTAACTCCTTGAAGAACTTAGAAAGCATTGTCCACCTTCGGCATCCAATTATAATGCATCTTGGAACAATGATGTCAGAAGCGTTAACCGCTGACAGCGAGAAATTTACCTAGGTTTGGAAGCGAGGATACCAGAAGCAAAGATTGAAAGCGAATATAGCGAATAATAATAGTGGTGTAGTCAATTTCCGGGACATCGGAATGTTACATGATTAAAATGGAAAATTTACCGGGCTTAGTAATTGAGAATACTGGAAGGCACAAAATCAATGGTGCGGACACCGAGACTGTTAACCGCCCATGGTATTTAGTTTACCATCTTCTTTGGCAACTCAAAGCACTCGGTAGTTTGCAAAATAAGAATACCATTTCCGTGGACACTGAAAACAACAATCCCTAGTTCGTTAATCACATATAATGACTAATTTAGGATAATCTTCAACTCCCATATAGTATATCCAGTATATACAATTGATACAATTGACCTCAATTTGGAAGCAATGATACCAAGACCGTATTAAATTTAAAGATATTTGAAATTTAGTGTTACCACCTACTGATATCTGTTCTATGGCACACGGTTTACCACAAAAACCGTAATAAAATCCAATACCTGATAACTACCGTTTTATTATTTAAATAATAAAATTTAGCCAATATATTAAAATACGTGTATAGATAGTCGTAATTAATAATTTTATTTCAATCTAACATTTAAATAGGTATATTTTATGTACTTTACGTAATACATATACCAATAATATATAATATACTAATAAGTGTACAACAAGATAACAAGTGTTTTCTTTTTAATATAATATAATATTTTTGAAAAGAAAAAAATACTGAAATGTAACCAATATAGTCCAATATTTTCAGTAACTAAGTTAGGTAGGTACCGTATTTTATTACTCTCCTGAATAATATATTTGTAAAAATATAATCTATATAATTTTTTTTAAATGCAAAATCATTATTTTTATTATTTTTGAAGCTCAACCTGCATAGAAAATATAATATTGTATTGTGAAACCAATTAATAAATTATAATAAATATTTTTTCTTTAAATCTGGCTGATTCTTATTACATAAGTATACTTATAAAAAGTTATAAACGATCTAATAAATGGTAAACTTAAGTTTATTATAAAAATACATTTGATTGGATGTCCAATTTGTGTTTTGTAAATAAGTCACTTAATAATAATTTTCGTAAATCTGTCAAAAATACAAAACTGAATATTTTTACTACCGTTTTGTGCACATATAATTAAATTAGCAAACAAAATAATTTTTCTGTTCAGTGTGTTTAATATAAACAAAATACCCCAAAACAAAATAATATATATTAATATTTAATATTCGTATATACACACAATATTATTCCCCGGGGAAAAATAAGAGGTTAATATAAATATACAGAGTGTTTCTTTTTTTAACGTACAAACTTCAAGAGTAACCTCATGTTAGTGAATGTAATCGAAAACCTTTTTTAAGTTTTGCGAATTCCGAATTTTTAAGGGTATACTTACAGTAGCTATATCATTTATTTTTAATTTTATTGCAAAATGAAATACATTACGAGATTAATATACCTATTAAACCCTTTAATACTTTATTTGTTTTATACTTATTCTTATACAAAGTAAAAGATTTAACAAAACAAATTTCAAAATATTAAATAATATGTTTTTTTACTGTGCGTATTAGGTATAGGTATAATAGTTATTGTCAATAGAAGATAATTCACTGTAAAATTGACAAAATAATATTAACATTGACACTTATTTTTTATTGATCTAATAATATTTATATCTTTGTGATAAAATATTGTCGACAGAATCAATGAAACAAATTTTTTTTTTAGTGTGGTATGTATTTTGAACGTTAAAAAAAATTATTATTTGTTCATAATTAACAAAGAAAATATTATAGTTGTGAACAATAATGGATACTCCAAATAAATAGTTGAGTAATAACTTTAGTAATTGTCGTTTTTATAATTCAAGAAAAAAAACTTCCTCGGTACTACACTTATAATATAGTTATTAGTAACTATTATTCTATTACATACCCATACTCCTGCATAAAAACTGTTTAAGTAAATAGTTAACAATAATATTACCCTTTGACTTAGATAAAAACTGTAGCCCGCAAACTCGATTAAAAATTGGCATTTGCTGCGATTAAAAGAGTCTAATGTAAAACACAACCATTGAGGTAAAAATTTTGTTTTTGTAAAAATTTTAAATTCGTAATAACAATATTCGTGTTATATTTAATGAAAAACACGAAAATCGACCGATAAAATGAGCGTATATCTATCATTTCGGTGTTCCTATTACATCTGTTCGAATGATTATATATTATATATTGCTACCTATCTGTTTATATAATATTTTATACCGTTTTACTTACATTGAAGAATAGGTAGTATTATACAATGCAATATTCGGTATTGGTTTAAAAAATAATAAAAATAATTTTGAAAATCTTGTGACACGATAACAATAGATGTATAGGTACAGGCTATGCGAATTGGCAGCGGTTGAACGTTGAAAATATTATATCGAATTTTCCCGTTCATCAGCCACATGTGAGAAACGGCGTATATATGGTTTTTTTATTATTATTATTATTATTATTATTATTATACGCGCACGCCCCGATGAATAGAAAAACCGAGACGTTTTCCCTTTGATCAACCCTCCGCCCTCTGCTGCAGCAGTATTAAATCCCAAAATGGAACGGCATCTGGGATTGCGCATCCCATTTAATCTTCTTGTACGTCAATTTCCACTCTTGGTGAATTACTTTTCGCTTTATGAACAACTTAACAGGATTGTTCTGTAAGTTGCTCCTTACTCTCTAGCCGTTGCCGTTTTAGGATTTGACGCCCCTCCCCTGACCGGAACCCATAACCTTAGCGACCGCAAAAATCAATAGACTAGTATACCGTTTTCGACCAATAAGTGGCAGTCTTACGTTGAACGCCGCGGCTAATCTATAAGTGTGTATATAGGTCCTATATATATATATATATATACAGAAGATTAAAAAATAAACAAAAAATAAAGAGAGCATTTCCTTTTAGTGAAATTTAATAAGTTTAAAAACGAAAAAAAAAAAACTCTGATCGATTTCGGTCGGTAAAAATGTGCATGCGATAAAAATATTGTTTTTCTATGATATGTACACCACCTACGCGTTGCCGGCAAATTATTAGCGGGTAAACGAAAAAATAAATCAAAAAATATAGGTAGGTACCGTATCATATTATATAATACGAGTAGTTCCGAAAACGTTTTTCATAATATACGTTTTTGTGACCTCATTGCATTCATATAAATAGTGGGGGGAGGGGAAGGGGAGAGAGAGAAAGAAGTTTATATCGGATTAAGCCCGAACCGATAAAAATCTTTAGGACCACTGTGCAGATATACGAGAGATTGGCTTCAACATAAACCAATTAAGTGCGAATAATTAAAATAATATAATATAAAGAAATTGCTACGTATATTTTTTATAATTTTCATGTTATATTACGGTCAATTTTCTCTAAATATAACTTCGACGATTCAATAATAGGTATATGTATACCCACCAATAAATCTCATTTTCCACGGTCGAATAGTTATCGAATAAAATAGTTTACGTGGATCTAAACCGGCTTGTATTTCGAAATAAATTTTAATAAGCTCTTTTCGTTTTCGTATATTATATATATATATAATATTTAGTTGAATTTTTTCTCTGATTTTTTTTTTTTTTTTTTTTTTTTACCGTACGATATAATAATATATCATAATTAAAAATTAGTGTCTACACTTCGCAGGTACTTTACAAATAATTAAATACATCCGTATATATAGCGTATTTCATTTCCATTAACATTATTTTAACAGACACTAAATTATGATTAAGGTACTTAGACCGAAGTTGGGATTAATAACTATAAACAGCTTGACGAACGATAAAGTTTTGTTTTCATTGTATACCTATATATTATTATACACGTATCTATTTAAAGTATAAACGCTTTATACCTACTCGATCATCATTATTTTTAATACAATTATTTATATAACATTAGGTTTGGTACCGCCTGATGAACATTGTGCGATTTGTGGTTAATTTTCAGATACTTCTATTCCTTAAAATGTAAGATCACATACAAATCTATACCGAGGGACGCTATATCACTCGTATTCTTTTTCCCATATACCGTAACAATTTAAAAAGGTTATTCAAATAAATAATAGAGAAAAAAAAAAATGTTAACTTTTTGGGTTAAGAATACATAAAAATAAATAAATTCATCGTTTATATTACATTTCGAAGATCCAATCACCCCTTCTAACTCAATCTCTTTCGAATTATGCATGTACTTTCCCCTAATACGTTCTTTGTAGGTATATAATATATTTGAATAGGATTTCAGACTATTATAATGATTTGGAAATTTTTACTATAGAACTTGAAATTATCCCAGAGTAAGCTACAAATTCGTTTCATATTTAAAGGAATTGAATAAAAATATTTATTTTGATCAGATTTTTTGCATATTTCATAGTTTTCTTATTTTTTGGATATTTATTGCTAAATTGTTCAATTTCCACTAACCCATTTGTGTGTATTTCAAAGTTGATAAAAAAACAATTTTCCACTTTTTTTTCCCCCATAAATTAGCTAATTTTTGCAACTATCAAAGTACAAAGATTGTTGATTAATTAAATTTAAAATAATATATCAATTAATTAATTAATTTTTATATACCTATGTTATACATTTTTTAAAGAAATAATGAGTCTATTGTTACTTACAAAAATTGTATGTATTTAAAGAAAACAACGTTTAGTCAGTTAATGTATTCCTATTTTAGTACTTACTGAAAAAATGTTAAGGTCCACCTTAAGAGCAAAGTACTTTTGGGAAATTAAATTTTAATTCTTTATACCTATGCTGTAAATTAATGACGAATAACAATTTTTTTTATCTAAAATATGAATTGTAATTGCTTCGTATATTATTAACTCTTCAAAATTCATATGTTTATAACTTAAAAATAATGTTATAAGTTACATGTAAAAGAAAAATAGTGTTTTGTTTAATATTTTACAACTTTTTAATACATGTAATAAGCTCAAATATTACTGGTTTTTAAAGATATATAATAGCGCACATTTCTGTATTTTATACTCTTAAAGTGCTACTGGTCTCGAACTCTAATTACTTATGAAAATTTTACTGCGATTTATTTAGCGATACTTAATTATAATTTGATTTTGTATAGACATTTGTTAGATAAAATTAACTAAATAATCAAAATCAATTTTATACCAATTCAATAATCTTTCTTGTAAAATAACATAACATTAGGCTTTACTTTATTTTATTTTTTTATTAATTCTATAATATATTATTAAAAAAAAAAAATAACATCATTAAATTGGATAGCCTCATATACAATATTACTTTGGGTTAGTCCATTTCAAACACGCGTGCTGGTATAAAGAGCAACTAAACGATTACTTGTTTAAATATATTAATTTAAATGAGAATAACATGTTACATAATATGCTAATGGCTTATTAGAGTGACACATGTTCGTATTATAATAATTTTCCGTTATAGTTCTATATAATATTATAAATTGGTTAAGATATTGTATTAAGTATCAGTAACTATGATCGTTTTGATAACGATCTACCCATGGTGTTAAATTTAATGATAAATATGTCGGATATTTGTCTTTTTTTTACCAACATATCCAATCATACTTTGGCCATAAAATTAATTTTCATTTTACTTTGTACGTTTTTAAAAACCAACGTGTCTAATTTTAAGCTTTAAATTTAATAGATACTTTTTTACAACTCTTGTATATATATATATTTAGATATACCTATGAGTAAAAGTAAAAGAGTTAAAACATGCGTTCGTCTAAATTTTAAATATTTCAACCCGAAGGATAAGTATTAACTTTCCGTTTTTTGTATTTATTTATCAAACATAGATTTTAATTCTATAAAAAGAAAACAATTTAATTAATTATGAATTCGAGAGAATGAGTACCCAATGCTCTCTTGTGTTAAAATGCATGAAATACAACCGTTAAACTAAACTAATGAAAAGTGAGTATCTAAAAATGAAAAATAATCAATACAAACAAGTATATCGTAATTTATTATCATTGTACGCTATAAAATCACAATGTACGAAAATTGAATAAACTGAAAATTAAATTGATAAAATAAGTTGGTATACAAACCCAATTTTAGCCTTATTAATAAAAGGGGTTATGTGAATTTCGACGTGGCCGTTTAGTGAAACATTATCATTTTATTATTAACAAAGTAACTGTTAAATACAAATTGAATATGCATTTAAAATGGTCGAATATATTAGACCCCAAGCTGTTATATACTCGTATTTCTAAAAGGGGTTTCACATATCAAAACAATATTATAATATAAACGCCAATCTAAAAGAATCATATTACTGATTGTAAAAAAAAAAAAAATCTGTAATTTGTATACATTGACTGTATATTTCACTATAACTTGGTAATTTCAAAATTTAATTTATAATGTTATAAATTCTGAATCAAACATAATAATATTTGGTTATATGAATTATATATAAAAACAAACAACAGATATATTTATGATACGATAAGATTATGCATTATTAAAATTGCTTATATAAAATAGTAATCAAATTAGAATTATTGATTATTATACATAAATGTAAAATAGGCAATAAGAAACGTACAAAAATGATCGTATAGATAATCAACAAATTGAATTATCTACGCATAAGATTGACGCCACGATTAAAGATTGTAATTATAATTTTTACCTTATTGAAAATAAAATATATTATAGACTTTAACAAGTAATAGTTTATCAATACTTTGAACAGGCAAAATGATCAAAATCGTGAACCGAAAAATATTGATTGGTAAATCATCGATTTTCACAATACCATTTTTCTAAGAAACATTAAACACACCGATTGCATCAAATGTTGCTTTTTACAGAAAAAATGAAAAATAAAAAAATAAACATTATTCACTACTGCAGCTTCCTCACTTCATTCAGAATCTAAAACTTGAACAAATTTAACATTCGACATTTTGATCAACACCGTTTTTAACAATACAATTAATTATTTGAGATCAATTTTTTTAATATATAACGAGTATGATCAACAATTTTAGTTCAATAAAATATGGATAAAAATATTGGAACGTTCGAAGTATTCAATGCTTTGAGGGCCTTTCACACCTATTACAAAATATTATAAATTTTTTTTTTTTTAATCAGAAAAATTGTTTATAAATGGTATATATTTATTCAAAATAAATACATTTAGATGTACTTAGCACAATATTTTAGGAAAATAACCGATGGAACATAAATCAAGAAACAAGTTGTGATAAAAATAAGGGCACATGATCATCATAATTATTATACTTTACTATCACTTGTATTATTTTAGAGGTAACAATATGTTCAGGTCGGCTTAATAGAAAGGGCTTATCCTGATCACAGCAGGTATAGCGTGCAGTAGGTATTTGTTAAAAGGGTTCTATGATGTGTATACTACACAGAAAAAAATACGGTTGAAAATAACAAATCGGATTTGTTACCAGTTAATATATCTACCATGTGATACATCTACAATATATTTTACCACAATGATAATAATAATAAAAATAATAATAATCATATTATATTCGCAGAATAAAAAATATATCATTTTGATATATTTATAATATAATAATAATAATATTATATATATATATTAATAAATATATTTTGTTAAAACAATAATTATAATATATTATTATAACATATTTTTTACAAAATGAAAAAGAAAATGTTTACTTCTATAATTATGTATCAATTTAAACGCATTTTTTTAGCACAATATCTGCCTATTTTTAATCAATTTTGTGTAACGGTTATAGGTAATATCTAAGCTAAAGTTAAATTATTGCGGCTTATTACTCAATTATTTATTTATTTAGTAAGTATCCATTTTTATTTACAACTAAAATTATGAACAAATAATGATTTTTTTACTATTCAAAATACATATAGGTACTACACTGAAAACAATACGGTAGAAAATGACAAATTGAATTTATTATTAGTTAACAGAACTATAATTTGTTACATTGACAATATTATATCACAATAATGATATAAATATTATTTATAGTGGAATTAAGTAACTTATAGAATTATTTAAATAAAATATAAAAACATAATTTATACAAAATAATTATAATTTTATTAAAACAAATATGTATTTTGTAAACGATGTTTATATCATTAACGGCTAGTCGATTAATCATTGTTTGATATTGAGTATGGAAACATCATTTCCGAAATACGTATTTGTTTTAATAAAATATATTATTTTGTAAAAATTGTGTTCTTATATTTGATATAAATATTATTAGATTAACATTACAATTGATTATAATTAATAACTCCACAAAATAAATATATTTATATATTATTTTGATATATAGGTATATATTGTTAGAACAATAATATTATTTTACCCTCCAAACTGATAATTATACATAAATGACAAAAGTGTATTGTTAAATACTTAACTTTATATGAAAAAATAGATATTCCAAAAATTATAAATAAATTATTATTAATTGAACAAAATGTTTGTCAACTATTTTGTGTTAGTAATTTTTGTCGACTGAATTGATAATTTTATCAATGTAATCATGGTTGTTTTTCAGTGACATCCAAAATAAAAACAAATAATTACGTTCTTATATTTAATTTAAAAATTGAATAGAAATAAATGTAATAAAGTTTTATTGAACGTTCGTGTAAGAATTTTAACGATTATGATTGAAATTCTATCAGTTTTTTTTTTTTAAATTTTCATCAAATAAAATATAATAAAATTAAATACAGGAAATTTGGGGCTCAAAGGATCAATACCGTATTTTGATGAAATTTAAATTATTTTACCTTAATATCATACCATGTTCTTAGTATTTATAGTTTAGACAATGAATCTAAACTATAATAGTTGTAGCGAACAACATGAAACACCGACCGCATTGAATTAAATCGACGAAATTTTTCATTTTATTTGAATATTCAACCTTGTCAACAAGGATATAATAATAAAATTGATTTGGATATCGCTCCTCGTTGAATATAGAAACATTAGTTTATAATTGATTACAATGAAACGTACAGGTATCAGATCCATCATTCATCCATATCGTTTGGGGAGCTAGTCGGGGAAATTGCCCTGAGGCGGAACTTTAAAGGGGGGGGGGCAGCACTGTTCAAAAGTAGAAGTATCAATACTAATTTTTAATGTGCGTTTTACATTTTTAAGGGTGAATTCATATGTATTATTAACGAGCAGCTATCAATAAATTATTGATAAAAATCAAAAAAATTCATCGACTAGGTTCTGTAAAATGTTGTGCTAAAAAGCAAAAAAAAAAAAAAAGAAGTCATCGAATTTTTTTTTTGAGGAGGGGGGGCGTTAATTTTTTAAATACAGCCCTGATGGGTATAGTTGAGTATTTATAACGTTCGATGACTGAACATGGTGGATTCGGGGGACAATATATATCAACGTTCATTTATAATTTGATTGTTTCCATTAAGGAAATCGATTCGAGAACTTCCGATTGCGCCGAACATTCAACAGTGTTTAGGTCACATTTCATTTTTTTTTTTTTTTTTAGTTTAATCCATTGTCTTATATCCACACTATACTACGTATATACGTATATATTATATATAGGTACTATTGCAGAAAATCGTTTTTTTTTTTTTTTTTTTTTCGTTTGCGGCACTCGTAAGTATATATGTATATGTATATATCGTTGACGTGCACAAAGGCCCGTTGTGTGCTGCGATAAATCGACGCTTCAAACGTTCGTTTGGATGTCATTTTTCTGAATAAAAAAAAAAAAAAAAAAAACAAAATAATAAAAAATTTTTATTTTTTAAATTACAATATTTATATTAAAAGGACCGAGTACAGATTTCTTTTCCTTTCCCCCCGTCGCCCGTCTGCAGGACGTTTTGTTCGGAATCACGTCATATATTATAATATGTATATATAGTGCGCTCTGTATATATATATATATTTATACGCGTATTATTATTATTATTGTATACCGGCAGAGTCCTTGCCCTTTGTAAATAAAAAAAAGGCGCTTGTGTGTCATTTCTGTGGCGGGCCGGAGGGAGGCGGGCACGGGAGAGGGTATATACATACACTACGGCGAAACCGCGTCGCGAGCGAAACGTTTTGCCGCTGCGATTTGACAGTCGGCTGATCAAGTCGCGCGCACCAGCTGCTCATCTCTCCACCGTCGGCGGGGGGGGCGAGACCTTTGCCGCCCTGGCGCGCGGCCACCCCTTTTACCGCCGACGAGATAGGAGGGACCCGTTCGCGGTGATGTAAACTTTCGTTTCGCCCAAACGCACACGCACACTTTCCCATCCTAATCCCCGTCGGCGCGCGTCTTTTGTGTTGGCGCTCAACCGTCGGCCCGAGATGGCGGGCGGGGGCGTTTGATCTCTTCTTCTCCTCGTGTGTCCCCGGCCTGCACGTTCTCCCTCTGTATATATATATATTGTCGTACGTGTACATACGCATATTAATCGCAGTTAAGTATTATATATATATGCTGCAGTGGCCCTGCCGACGTATAGAGTGCGAATATTTTCCGGAATTTCCTCGGTGTTAACGATAATATAATATATATATATGTATATATATATATATATATATTGATCAATGCACGCCCCCCTCCCCCCGTTGTTTTCGCGCGTTTCGGAAAGATTAATATTTCGGGAAAAAAGTGGGAAATTTTTTTTTTTTTTTTTTTTCAAAATAGCCATTTTATATGGTTATATATACTTGTCGGTAATGTCCAGAAGAAATTCGCTAAAATCGTTGTTGAACATATTATAACCGGCAAGAGATCGGTAAAAGTGCGAAAAATTTCGACAGTATTTCGCTGTATATTGAGTATGTATCAAACATGCTCTCTTTTATTTAAATGCAATCGAATTTAACGAACATTTTTCAATATTATCGATACGTAATTCTATAAAAGTTATTTTCAAACTTTTTAAAATTTTTTTTCGTCTATTTTCCAAATATGTTTTTTTTTTTTTTTTTTTATAATTTATTCAAAAACAAACGTTAATTAATTAATTAATCGTATATTTAATTTTAAAAAAAATCAGACAAATATTTGCACTATTTCAACAATTAAGGTTACTGACTTTCCTGTAAATTTACATACTGTAAATATATATATATATCGACTAATAAAAGACAAAAACTACTAAAAAAACATTTAGAGGGGCTAACCAACACGGTATATACGGAATAACCGACTATAATCTAATTAGCTTTGAAACGTACGAGTGATAGCTGTGTTCATTTAATCATCTTCTAACGAGATATTTGATTTTTAATTTTTGTTACAAACCACATTAATTTATAGAAATGCTAAAAAAATTTGCATTTTTGCAAACAAAATTGTTGGGGTATAAGTTACTCTAATAGTTTTGTTCTCTAACCAATAAATACGTGGTGCTTGGCACTTACTATTATCGCCCATCATCTATTTTATAATTCAATAGTTTTTATCGTTTGTATTCATAGTTCCGAATTTATTTCTACTTCATACAATCATATTGTGCTTTATAATATTGCTTTCCAATATTGCGCCGCCACAGGTAAAAATAATTAAGGCTATGTGCCAAAAAAAAAAAAAAAAAAAAAAAAATGGTAAATTTTTATTTAATTATTTTAATAGTTATTATTAATAATACACGTAAAATGCAATTAAAATTAGTCATTAAGGTAATATAATTTTGAATGAAAAAAAATATTAATTTCAATCCTAATGATTTAATAACGACAATGCCCTATAACGCCATATTTCAGAACATATGAAAATTTTGTATTTGCCCTCCTGAAAAGTAACGAAAATGTTACTTAGCCCCTTTTGATTTTTACAAGTCGATATATGTATGCATGTATCTATGTTGCTATAATAATATATGGAAACGCAGTCTAAATCGGCATCGCGCCTCTTACCAATAATCAAATTCATAATTGTTTATATCGTACTTTTATAATTTCATCGATTTATAAAAACCAATATGTATAATGTATATTGTAAAAGCCAGTCTCGCTCTTTTTGCTCAAAAAGCATTTTGTACAAAGTTGTTACCTGCGATTTTACATTGTTTAAATCTTACCTTTCTTTGGTCGTGTTCGTATCTATGGGAATACGTTCGTTCTTAATACTCATTTTGATACTGAAGTGAAACTAGGGAGGCCTTCAGGTACTAAGCCCCCCTAAATTATCCATAGCCTTCCAAATATAGTTTATACTGATCTTTTATTTTAGCTTATTTACGTTTTTAAGACAATATTATGAGTAAGGCCTCCTTCAAGATTTTAAAGCTGATTTCACCACTGCCCGTCAGTCTTTATTGAACTTGGAAGAATTATTGTTTAACTAAACTGTGCTAATCGCAATAGTCTGCTTCTTAGAACTTAGTTTTAACTTGGTACCACCTTGTCATAGCTTAAAGTTCCTCAAGTATTATTTCGACTTTCGCGAGACCAGATCCTTCGTCAAGACGTAGGTCCTGATCTAGATTATATAAAATTTAACTAATTAGTTAAAATTTAACGTATATTTTGAGGATAATAACAGCAGATACTATTATTCACGGTTACTTACGTATTTCAGATTATCCCTGTGGAGGGGGCTTAGAGTACCTCCACAGTTTCCTCGTGCCCATCGTAGAAGCCGACTAACTGCCGTTGCGTCAGGTCAACACCCGGCGTAAAACTAGTCAAAACGTATAAGTCCTAAAAAAAATATAGGCAAGTTTGAACATCTTTAGATGTTTGCAGGGAAAACAAAATTGCGTACCTGGGCGTGGAGATAGCCTAAAGAACGAGGTGACCAGATCTAGCCTGAGGGCAGCTGCGGTAGTCGTTTCATTAGTTATATGTATGGGTCTACCAACGACCTTAATGTCAATAATATAAGGAAAGCACTAAAGTATTTTGGATTAGATTTGCGCTGGAGTACACAGGATAGGTTTAAAGTGAGAGTAGGTACGTGAAATTTAGAAATACTGACAGGTAGGAGCAGGGAGATAGCAAAAGTTTTGAGGAGAAGGAATGTGAATATTTGTTGTGTACAAGAAACAAAGTGGAAAGGGGAGAAATCAAGGAAAATTTCTGAGGGGTATATAATCATATACTCAGGAAGGGATAGTAAAAAGAATACTGTAGAAAAAATATTAGATGAAGAAATGAAAGGAAAAATGGTAGAGGTGATTAGAAAAAAGATAGGGTAATTTTGGTGAAAGTAATATTAGAGGATAAGATATTGAATATAGTAAGTGTATGTGTTTCACAAGTGGGATGTAAGGAAAGTCAGAAAAAAGAGTTCTGGCAAGACATATATGAAGTATGTAAGGAGTACAAGGAATTAAGAATATTGTAATTGTTAGGGATATGAATAGACATATAGATTGTAATAAAATATATTATGACAGAGTGCATGCGCGTATGGATTTGAAGAAAGGAATGAGGTTGCTTTACATTGCATCAGTGTGTGAATTAGAAATTGTGAACACTTATTTTAAGAAAAAAAAAGCATAATATAACTAATAAAAGTGAAGGGTACAAGTCGCAAATTGATTATTTTATGTGGAAGAGAGGAGGTTTAAAACAGTATAAAGACTGTAAGATAATCTCGGGTTAAAGTGTGACAACACAACATTGGTTAATGGTTATGGATATTTGGTGTAGAAAAAAGAGGGTGTATAAAAAGAAAAATATATACGAAGAACCGAGAATTAGGTGGTGGCAACTAACGGGTGAAAATGAATAAGTATTTATAAAAAAGCTGATTGATACAGGGACGTGGAACATGGAAGGGAATATAAATGAAATGTGGAAAAAGTAGCAGAGGGTGCTATAAGGGTTACTAAGGAAATAGAAAAACAATCCAGGGACTTTAGAAATGTTTGGTGTATATATGATGAGGATAGGTACCCTCCTATTTATTAAATGAAGAATTACGGAGAGAGACAATTAATCGAATAGAGTGGAATTTGGGTATGATGGATTTAATAAAGGAAGAGAAAGTATGGAATGCTGTGAGAAAAATGAAAAATAAAAAAACGGTGGGACAAAATGGAGTAATGATAGAAGTATGGAAATTATTAGGACGTTTAGGTATAGAATGGCTGACAAAGTTCTTTAATAAGGTTCTAGTTGAAGGAAAAATTCTAGAAGCTTCAAGGAAGAGTTGTGTGGTACCAATATTTAAGGGTAAAGGAAATGTACAGAATTGTAAAAATTATAAAAGGATAAAACTTATGAGCCACCGTATGAATATTTGGGGAAAGATAATAGATAAAAGGGTAAGAAGTCAGACAATCATTACTAGAAATTAGGTTTATACGTGGTAGATCAATAACGGACCCAATATTTTGGGTAAGACAGATAGTACAAAAGTACAGAAAAAGGAAAAGCAAATTGTGTATGGTATTTATTAATCTAGAGAAGTCTTGTAATAGGTTCCTAGGGAGATTTTAAAGTGGATATTAATGAAGAAAAGATTACCAAACGTGTATGTGAACATTATTGAATATATCTATAAAGGGACGAGTACAAGATTAAGGAGTCTGTATGGAGGATACTGAAGATTTGAGTGTCAGAGTAGCAGTGCATCAAAGTTTGGCTTTTAGTTCTTACCTAGTATTGGATGAAATAACAAAGGTACCATGTATGGTACATGCTGTTTGCAGATGATATATTATTGATAGGAGAGAGTCCTGCAGAAGTGAATGGTAGACTTCAATAGTAGAGAGAAGCTCTTAAAAGTAAAGGAATATGGATTAGTAGGAGTAAAAGAAAATATATAGTGTATGATTTTGGTGAAAGGGAACACAAAGAGAATAGAAATAAGGTTGAGTGGGGATGTAGTGGAAGATTTTGAAAGTTGAAGTATTTAGAGTTCATTGTATAGAAAAATGGGTGTTTCGAATAGGATATGAAACACAGGATTAAGTGTAGACGGACGAAGTGTCAGGTGTTTTGTATGACCAAAAAATTTCTATTTGGGTAAAAGATAAATTTCATAAGAAAATGGTGAGACCTGCAATGATGTATGGAACAGAATGTTAGGCTGTAGATAGGAAGATAAAACAGATATTTGTTATTTTGTTATAAGTTTACAAATTTACCATTTGTTATATAGAAAATATTTAATCATAATGATAAAATTTTCATTAAAATAATACGAAATATTATTTGATCAATAAGCATAATATCGTCTATATTATTTTGTCAAGTTGACCGTAAATTGTTAACTTGAAAAAAAAAAAATATTATATTCATACAAAATAACAAACATACTTTTATTCATATGCACATAAATTACAAAGTTAAATCCTTAACTTTATATTACAATGTATTATAAAATATAGTTACAAATGAATAATGTTTAATAATTATTTTATGTCAACTGTATATTATAGTGACAAGCATTTAGTCAACTTAATCGGTATTTTAATCAATATTGATGAGTTTTTTCCCCGTGTATATTATATTTACGTGTGTATGTTTATATAAACCTTTATATATTTTATTTTATTTCCTTAAGATATAAAATAATTGTGTATTATGTTTTTAAGTTTAGGTTATTTATTAATATTAGTGATGTTACGAACTGTTCGATTTTATAAACACAAAATAGTTCAGTTCGAATATCGAACCTAGGAAAAAAAAATTGAAACTAATTTGTCGAAAAACGATAAAAAGAAATGGAAAAATGTGGAATCCTTCTTTACTTAGACTTAAAATTATGTTT
>JAIPRL010002833.1:0-53916 GCA_025469235.1 Pemphigus obesinymphae | reverse complement strand
CACAGAATACCTGACGCTTCTCTCCACTTCGTCCATCCACACTTAATCCTGTGTTTCATATCCTCTTCGAAACCCCCATCTTTCTGTACAACGGACCCTAAATACTTGAACCTCTCCACTTCTCCCATCACATCACCACTTAACTTTATTTATAGCCTTTCCCTATTCCCTCTGTGTTCCCTTTCATCAAAATCATACTCTATATATTCTGTTTTACTCCTTTTATTTAGCAATAACAATCTGCCAAGTTAAAAAAAAAAATAGCTAAAGAACAATTTAAAAGTACGAAGTTAAAAACAGGCTCCCATTACTCAAATATAGCTAACATAACTCTTCTGAAATAAATGTTACTAGGTCATAAATAATTTTTAAATATTTATTTTTGATTATTTACGGAGTAAAAGATATTCGCTTGTAATATTCGAACTAATATCTGTTTGGTATTTAAGTCTAAGTCATAGAATTTTACATAATATTCATTAAAGGTGTAGAGATCAAATTCTAGTTTTTTTCTAAATTTTTTTTTTTTGCATTTTTATTATAATTCTATTTCGATTTTACGAGAAAGTACAAATTAAATCATTATAATATTATAGCTAAATTTTTCATTAAAATTTATCGAATTATTCGATTTAACTATAACAATCTCTAATGACTGGCCTTGTCAATATTAATATGCCACAATGGCCATTGGTCAATATATCCTTGAACTGTCTAAAAATTCGGCTTATTCGAATATACTAGACAGAGACAAATATGACCCTCTTAATGACACCACTATGTGTGATGGGTTAAGCATGCTTTATCCCAAAATTCCGTCGACGACGACGAGATATACGGTCTCGTATAATAATCTATCCTATCATATATTATATACGCTCTATAATATTATATTATTCGAGTATTCGCCCGGCTCCTACACCGTACTGAACTCAGGACTGATATTTTGTTTAAAATTCAAGATATTATTAGAATATTATTATCATAAAATATGATTTTATTTTGATTAATTTACCATTATTAATTTAATGTTTGTCGTACCTATACGTATAATATGATAACTATTGTAAATATGAACGGTTATAATAAGTGAGGATCAAGCTTTTTTTTTGTTTTGTTTTTTTAAACATACAGGCATATATATATATATAATTTTGGGAAAAAAAACACTACCCTTCCTGCCGGAAAAATTTTATGACGAAATTATTCTAGGTACTATATTAGTATACTTACATACCTATATATGGTATATATTTAAGTTTATATTATATAGCCTCGGTTAATATGGTCCATTTTTCGTGCGATTTAATTTTGAAACCGACGGCGGTCCAATTATGCGGTGGCACACTTTCATTATTATTTATGACAATAAATGTCGTCTGGATCGACATTAATCCGATGACAAATCGTCGTCGACGTCTTTGTGGCGGTCGCATATTACATGCCGCATCGCGTACTATATTGGCCCTGCGGAAGAGGAGTCAGATGGCGCTCGCCGCATATACATACTAACATTGTACATATTATATATATATATATATATATTATATTATATACGACGGCATTATGTACAATATTATATTATAAATACACATACACACACATACAGACATACGTATATATATGTATATATATTTACAGAGATTAATGACTGTGTGAACAGCGCGCCGCCCGGGCCATTTGTACGGAACGATTTAACACGGCCGTTTTGTCGTCCGATCAATGATTTACGCAAACAACTTTATTTTATATCATTATAATACAATGATAATTGATACGGTTATCGGATATCCCTATATCTATAAGTTGACGGATCTACAATGGGAGGACATTTTGAGTTTGAAAATCTCGGACGTATATACACAATATCGTAGTTTTTTTTTTTTTTTTTTTTTTTTTGAGTGGTCATATAACTCTCTAATCGATATTTATATAGACGTAGTATATTTCTCCATAACTCAAGTACCGACTACTTGACATACCGGCTACTTGCATGGGGGAGGAGGATGATGTATATAGTGTTACACGTGGCGACGTGTTACAGTGAACATTATTGGAGCTCTAATCATGCTAATATCAACATTTTTGATAAATGTGCTACTGATCAATCTGGTCGTTTATAGATGTATATTTTCAACTAACAATAACGAAAACGTTTGTTTTGTTTAAAATAATCTCCAATATGATTTTTTTTTTTTCAATTTACTGTATATTTATGTTATAATGGTTATTTCATCAAAAACATTTGGTTTTCGGTTTTTTTTATAATTTTTTATACAGAGAAATGTTCTATAGAGATATATTTTGTTAGTTTATTTTTTAAACAAATCGTTTTCAATCATTTGTTTTATTGTGTATAATATATTCTAAAATGTATTTAATTTATCAATTAATATCAAATAATTTTGTTGTTCAAAAATATGTAGGTAATTATAAATTGTAATACATAACTATTAACATTGGACCTAATTTTAATAATCGTAATACACTACAGGTATCAGTTTATACCAGGTTATATAACACAGCAGGGAGACTTAACTATATACCTATATATTTTACTTTTTTTTATTAATTTATACCTATATTTATACCTTTATAATTTATTATAAGCTACTATACGAACGAGATGGTATGGTGTTGGTGCTCGGAACAAATAGAATCATAAAAACAAAAAAATTAATAGAAATTCAAAAAAGTAGATAATATATGTGTGTATTTTTTCAATTAATCTACCCCCATCCCCCCCCCCAAAAAAAAAAAGAAATTCAGCAACATTTAGATTCATATGCCTTTATAATATCTCACTAAATATACTCTTGAAATTATTCAAAGTATAATATGTATCTAACAAAGTTCATACATTATATGTACTAAAATATACTATTAAAGTATTTAAATAGGTATTCACTAATTTGTTTATTATTAGACAAAAATACTTATTATCAAAAGTACATAAGATACATTTATCTAGGACTGTTGACCTATTTTACATCCAATAATTAATACGAATATCTAAATGACATGCATTTATATAGTCCTAAATAAATTTGTCCATTATACAAGATTAGCTAAATTACTTCTATACAGTTTTGATAGCATATTTATAACCAAAAATTATTTAGTAGTCCGAAAACAAATGTATATTTTTCACTTTAAGCAAACTCTTAAAATGATGCTTCATACTTATTTTTTAAGGGGTTTGTTAATGAAACTTTTAAGAAATTTTATGTAAAATAAGAATCTACAAATTTAAAAATGTTTACACTAAAAGAGTAATTTAAAAATAAACCTTTGTTTGAATTATTTTTTATTTTTCTATAATCGCTATGTTAAAAAAAATAATATGTTTAGGAGAAACAGTTTAAATGGATTTATAAAGTAATTTTAGAGTTAAACCTAAAACCACTTAGAATAAATTTGATCAAAAAAAAAATATTTGGGGCGAATCTCATTTCAAGTTCTTTAAAGTTATTAACAAGAAAAAAAGTTAAAATAGTTTAATAAATGAAAAATAATTAAATTTTTTAAACTTCAATAAGAATTCGTTAAATTAATAAATTAAATAAACACCAAAGTAAAGATCACTCCAGAATATTTTCTTCTATTTATTATATAATAAGTGCCCTAAATCTAAAATCATTTAATAAACCTGTTTTCTGAAACATAATTACTACTAAAAAGCATCCCATAGATAAGACAAAACCTAAAATATCATTTTTTTTATTTTCAAATTATTCATGATCAAAATAATATAGCACTCTTCAAAACTATCATTATAATTTTCGCCGATTCTGTACAGTTTCAGAAAACATTACATAAATAATTATTTTTTTATTTATTATTATTTAATTCATTCTATTTACAGAAATTTTTTTTTAAACATTTAAAAATATTGTTATTAAATACATTTATGAGTAAAATAAAATTACAAAAAAAATCATGACACTCTAATGGCAAAAAAACAGGTATTTCCATGACTATATACTTTTTAACATTAAATTAAGGTGTTATGTTTGATTAGAAACAAATGTTAAGTCATATTAATAAATTGCTGTGGATCTAAAATATACAAGTATATGTTCATAACAACTGTTCTATTGTGATAAAATTAATAAAACGGTTTTTATGTCTCCCGAAAAACTCCAAAATATAGTGATATCTGGTTATTGCACGGGGACACAATTATTTAATTATGATAACAATGACGATGAATTTGATAAAATGTTTTACTGTTTATGAATAAAGGTCAGCCGATTTTTATTACGAGTACACAAACGTATTATTGTAGTTTTCTGCTAATACAATTTTCCCTCATTTACCATTTAGTTACACAACCGTAACTGGCACGGCAATCAACGTACGATATAATCGAATATTATACGGTGTAATAAAATCATATCACGTACATTATATTTGTTCGATTTTGCATATTATAATACGTATTATATATGTACCTACCTACTTACGTCAATAACCTTTTCGCGCGTATCTTTTATTTTTATTTTTCAAAACAACATATATGCATTAGGTCGTTAATAATTATGCTAACTTGTTACATATATTACCATAATATTATGCACATATTGTACGCATACGGGAAGTGTACGGGAAATATAATATAATATGTACACGTAAGGAACAAAAGTATACTTCGGTGACAATTTGCAGATGAAATTCGTGTTTTACAACACTTAAACTTATACACACCATATTATTATATACATACGGTTTATAGATATATTTAACCTCAGGCTCTATACGTGTAAATGCGGCTAATTACTGTAATAATAATATTGATCGCATGCCATTAGGATATTATAATATCGCATGCAAATATATATATATGCTGTAAATAGGCATTTATTATGTTTAAATAATATATCAGTAGTCGAATGGTATAATATTATAGTCAATCATCGGAATATTCATATCAAAGTTAATCGTTATACACCAACTCCAACTATACACAAAAGGTATTATTACAGTATACGGGAAAATAGTAATTGTATCAAATGGAATAATAATGACAGAATAATAATAAAAAAAAAAATAAATAAAAAATGCCGGTAAGTACGATATGGAAACACTCATTAGGATACTGCTGGTGGATATATTGAATTTGAAAGCAAATGTTCAATAATTTTTTTCAATAAAACGATTCTGTGCAAAGCTTCGGCGTGCAAGTGTAGCAAAATTATGACTGTCAGAAATAACTGAAATGTACTCTTTTATGGCATAAAAAAAAAAATTGAAAATTTTAAATAGTAATAAATAGTCTAAAATTAGAAAATATTTTTTTTATATATTCACGTTAACGACTTAATTCAGAGGTTTTTGGTAAACGTTTCAAATCTATAACACATTTTTATCCGATAGTCAAACGTGTTTCACATTAAAATAATAAAGGTACGTTGTCGAAAAATTGATATGGGTACAAAAAAAATGGTGCCTACTGATATTAAAGAATTTTGAATATAGCTAGAATCACCTACATATAACATTATATACAATTTTAAAATCTTAAAACCTAAAATTAACACATTATAAAAAAAAGATTCAAAATGTATGATATAAATATAAATAGCCCATAATTGAGCCGGGAGAAATGATTTACATTAATTTTCTACTTATATACGTTTTTGGCGAAAATTTCAAGTCTTATATTCATTTTCCCTCGATATTCAAACACATTTTCGTATTTAAATAATATAATATGTTTTCGAAAAATTGAAATGAGTATTATGAATAATTAGAATGGTTATTAAAAAAAATTTGTACCAATATGTGAAAAATTTTAATATAACTGGAATGATGTACTTTAAATATTATAAGTAAACAATTTTTAAGTTTTAAAACCTAAAATTAACTCTTTTATAATGAAAACATTTCAATATTTAAAACTGCTATAAATAGTCCAAAAATTTGAAAAAATTTAAAAAATTGTTACCTACATTATTTTATACATAATTACAGTTTTGGTAAAAAGTTCAAATCTATAGATCCATTTCTTCAACGATATTCGAACACATTTTCATACTGAAATACTACACGTCGAAAAATAGAAATAGATATTATATATAATTAAGACTATTAAAAAAATTCTAGTGTTCCGAATTTTTTAGAATTTTTTTAATATATCTAGAATGCATAGAATGATGTACATAGAAAATCATATACAATTTTAACATTTTAGAATCCAAAATTAACTCTTTTGAAGAAAAAAAATTCAAATTTTAAATTGCTATAAATAGCTCGAAATTGAGAATACAATTTTTACGATTATATTGTATTCAAATACATTTATATGAATCTTTATGACAATTATATATAACTTACGAAATAACAATTAAAAACTAAATTCGATATTAACAAAGTCATAAAACCATTTTCCCTTAATTTTTTGGTAATTTTTTCTTTTGCGTTTACAGATTTAAAAAAAAATATTAAATAATCAAAAATCATTTCTATAAAGTACTAACTAGACTGAATTTTTTACTGTAAACAGAATAAGCATGTTATAATTATTAGAGTAATGCTTTTAATAGTATTTTTGGGTACATGAAAAAACACATTGTAAAACCAATACATATCTAATATCGCTCAGTCAGAATGTAAAAAATTGAGGATATTGAAATAACGATAATATATATTAATAAAGTAAAATGATTATAGTAAAATCTTATTTTAATCTCACGTAAGAATGGTTAACTATACCGTGGTAATTTCACTGAACTTGTCATAGGTTTCATTTATAGTAAATTATGATACTCGTTAATTTTATTATTATAGAAATTGTTAATACATATGTCATATATAGTATATATATATATATATATACGTGATTGACCCGATGATTGAATTCAATTATCTAATAGGATTATTTACGTTTTTTTTTTTTTAAAAATCATTTTTTATAAAAATATTCATTATACTACCTAGGTAGTATAATTATTATAGCAAGTTAGTACAGAAATTAGGGGAAATTTTCTTCGGCATTTTAACGGTGTGTTCAATCATTATGTCAAAACTCGCAAAACTTTTGCAACAATATCTATGTTTGAGTATAATATGTGGCTTCCACACATGTGGTGATCACAACGAAAAAAATGTATAAAAAGTTCAAACACGTTCAAAACTTACTATATTGTTTTATACACCATGAAAATACAATATAATATATTATTATTATCGTACGAATAATATTAAACTAAAATGGTTGAAAACTAATTTTCATGTACGGGGTGCTTTAAGTATAATATCTTGAGAATCGATTGTTATACTATTGACAACTTCATATTATATTCTTGAAGTCAATAAATAAATTTATAATATTATTATTATTATTATTATTATTATTATTATCCTTTATTAATCACGACGCTTTGTCATGGATGCTAATGCGCCTGTCTATATTATGTCATATTAATCTTTGCTTGAATATCATATAATATATAATATGATGCGTTGATGCTTACACTGCAAAAATTTACAAACTTTTTATTTATACGACTTAGTTTTAGAAAAAACTGGAATTTTGCGACCCATCCAAATCATGTTGTCACCATTGTTTCATTTGCTCATTGAGGTGATACGCATGTAGTCATTTTGGAAATTCAAACATTTTTATATTATATTTTGGCTATCCGGATATAAAATAAAAATCAATATCATTAAATTGTATGGAATTTACAAAAAGCATTCAGAAATAAAAGATCGGAAGTGCATATTTTAAGTAAAGCAATACAAATACAATACAAATAACAAATACAATTTTAACTGAAAGTGCACTTTTCTCTATTTTAATTTTTTTTCACACAATATATATATTTCTGAAAATTATGTGTTCATATTTTATTCATCGTGTTTACTTCTGAAAATATAACTTAAAATATCCATTTTTCACTGTTACTGCAGCTATGTTAACAAATGTTTAAAAAGGATATTTAAAACTATCATGTCAGAAAATCTTATTCTTTGTATTTTCTTTTTTAACAATTCATAAATAATCAATAATACAAAATTTAATTTTGAAAAATAATCGTGACCTATATATTTTTATTACAAAATATTTTTGAGTCGTGAACCATAGTTAGGGAACCTATGGCCTACAGTACCTATATAATATTTTTTATCACATTATAAATGTAAAAAAATGAAAAACATTTAATCGTTCATAAGGTATAATAGCAATACAGATTAGAAAAATAAGTGATTTAATTTTTATTCTATATATTATTCTGGGAGACTTGCAAACCATACGTTTTGATACTATTATTAAGCTGGAAAGTGTAAGTATAATAACATCTAACTTTTGTATAATATTTTAATTATTATTTTATAAAAATATTTCTTTAAATATTAATTTGAAACATTGAAATATAATTATCAAATATTCACATTGTGACTTGTGTAAGACTACTATTTAATTATTATTCCTAGCTTGAAAAACTGCTGATGACTTTTGTTGAAATAAAATATAATAATTATAAAACATTATATTTTATTTTTAATTCCTATAAATAAACCTAATATTAAATTATATTTGATCAAAACTGAATTCATCAAAACCAATTATATTTTTAAATAATTTTATATTTATGACATTTTATGGTGAAAAAACCATACATTATCTACCAAATTAAAGAAAAAAAAACTGAAATCAACATATTTTAAATTTAAACCAAATTAATTTCATTTATGATACTTACTGATATTTAAAATTTTAAAAATGAAACTCGCTAGTCAATATTTTACTTAATTAAAAACTAAAGTCTAAAAATTACAATGCCAACTATCGAAACCGAAACCGATATCGTGTTTGAATATTATTTTTTAATTACATACATTATCAAATTACCCTTGAGTTAAAGCGGGCAAATAATAAAAGCTCATCAGATCAGTTTGAGAAATTTCCAACAGCAATACATATATATCTAAATCATTGTACAATAGTTCGAAAGAAACGTAAAATTTAAAATATAACCGGCATAGACAAAAATTAATGTTTAAAAACAAAACTTTGAATGTGATATATAAAACTGGCAAATACGATAGAAATCAAAATCAAAACAGAATTATTTTCAAAGAAAAATACCTAATTAAAACTATTATATTCAAGTCGAAATCAAAACTGAAATATTTGTTTTTAACGTCGTATCCTTCTTCGATGTTTAGTATTTGTGGTGCATTCACTGTGTACGCAGCTGATATAATATGACAAAGAAATTATTTAATAATAAAGACAAAAAAAAGAATAGTACCCTCGACGATTCAAAATAATCAAATCGACCGTTTATGATAATACAATAAAATATAACTGATTTCATTATTTAGGAAAAGACGAGTTAAAGGTTAATGATTTGCAATGTCATACAATCCATATAATTATACAATCATGCATTCATACATTCAACAATTGAAATTGTTCCTTTGACAATCGGACTAAATATAATATTCGTAAAGTAATTTAATAATATGCAAGATTTCAAATAAAAAATTTTTCTAAAAAGTAATTAAAAAATAATAATTCAATACTAATGTGAATACTTCATTATAGGATGTTTTGAGACCGTAAATATGATGTTTAGCTAATACGAAATTGTGAACTATAATTATACGTATTAACGTATATAACGTATGATATTATAATATATTATTTTACTCCATACAAATGCAGGGCGGGTCTCTTTCCCGCCAAAATCATATTTTTTCCTTTTCCGCCAAATCAAAAAACTTCGATTTTCTTTTCTTCCAAAACCGCACCATTCTTTTTTATATCAGATTTTAAAATTAATAGCATGTATAATAATTAACTACCTAAATACGTAATGGATACCACGGCTAACGTAATTCTAGCTAGCGATCTAAATGCCAAAAACCCAATATAGCATAGAATTTTGCAAACTGAACAAGAAAAATACTCCAATCTCACACAAAATTACATAGTTCTATCATAATCGCTCCCAAATCCCATACCATATTTTTTACTAAAAAGAAACCAACAAACGTAAGGTCTCTAATAATCAATGCACAAGTAAAATGGAGCCATTCCGTCAAATACTCAGTTATAACTCTTGATTCACAACTCATATTTTTACAAAGTCTGAAATAGGGCTCACCGTGTTCGAGCAGCCCTTCACCATATGCTATGCCATCATTGTTCACTTCCATACAATATAATATTGACTATACACAAAATATATTTCAACTCCACCATAAGCTATGCTAGCCTGATATGAGGAGCTCTTATTTCAGAATAAAACTGAAGAAAAATTGAGGCGGTCAAAAATATTTGGTTGTGAACAATTAGGGGCTTGGTTTGTCCAATATAATATTCTAAATTAGTTTACAGGGTCAACCAAATCCTAGTATTATTTATGAAGTCCAATTTAATGTAACCACTAAGATTTTTCTAAACTAAGTAATATTATAGAAAAAATTATTACTGAATGTAAGTACTAATTATAGTAAGTACTGTATCTATTAATTTCGCCAAATATATTTTATTATTAAAACAAAACTAAATATCTTGTTTGACAGCTATAATTATTAATAACTGATTATAGTTCTATATATTATGTAATATAATGACATAATACTCACACGTGTCTATAAGGTTCAGATATTTATGATTTAGATACTTTTTAAATGTGACAGCTGTTATCAGTGCAACATTTTTATGTAATTCAATAAACTAACTTGATATAAATAATTTTAAGTAACTTATTGTAAGCAATTCGATTAGTTGTCCTTATAATGTACCGAACTTTTAAGGTAATTTAAAACATTTTAAAATTACACTACACTGTCAATAACTACGAAATACACGTAAATGGAAGTAGCTGAAGGTATAATATAGATTATAGTTGGTTGTTTTTCAAATAATTTTTTTTTTTTTTTTTGTTTTCATTTACTGACCGTGCGGACTAACTGTTTGAATCTGCAGGGGTTTTTTCACTTTAATAATTTGTCGATCGGCAATTAATAACAACCGACTGTCTGCTGTATACTTTAATATTATATCATATTACGATTGTCGAAATATCACCACAGGAGTTAATCGTCACGTTCATTATCCCTCGATCGACTCGAGGCCAAAATCGAATTTCCCCCCCCCCCCCGCCATCGTCATCGTCATCGTCCCGGGACAGAACACGTTTTAAAAACATTCTATCGTACATCTAAATAATTACGTATATGATAAAACATTATGGGGTTTTTCGTATACTCAATATTACATATCGTATGATGATCCAGCGTGTCCAGCGATACAGTGTTCCCTGTGCTGACTTGGTGGGGAGAGACATCATCATTATTGCGGGCGCACGTGAAGCTTATTTATGTGACGTACGGTCGAGTGTAATTGGCGCACGTGACGTGTGTAATATAATGTTTACGATCGCGTGCCATCCAAATAGGTCCCTGTGGCCGACACACACACAAATTCACTCACACCAACACACATATACATATTATAGGGACATACAAACATAAAGCATACAAATTATACACAGATATAATCGTGTATTTGAAAATAGGATAACCAATATAATATACCAATCGTAAATCAGATACGCGCGATACGGACAAAAACAATGGCCCATATATGTACGTACGTGGGGTAATCGCCAAAAACTAATAGTTGATTCGACGTTTTCAAAAACGAAATTTTTTAATTTTAAAAAAATGGGATTTTCTGGAAATAAGTTTACTGTACAATATGTTAGATTTTTAAAAATTTTCAAAATAGCCTATCTATTTCTAAAAATTTTTGTGGGACGTTCTTTTCAGCAAAAACTACAGAAAAAAAACTCAAGAAAATTTTGGATTAACATTGACAGTCTACATCATAAGTAATAGGTACATAAGTGTACAGCATTATGCTTATTATTCTTATGTTTTACTAAATACATAATATATATCTACTTACCATAATTAGGTAACAGTATAATTAAAAAAAAAAAAAATTTAAGAACTTCATTCCGTCGGTACACTAATTCAAACTATAACTAAACTTTACTAAATACAAACCCAACGATCTTAGTATCCATTAATATATTTTGATTCTGATTCTTAGTATTTACAAAAAAATTTAAATATCATAATAATAATTCAGTTTTCGAATAATCTCTCTGGATTATGGCAACTGAAACTTTGCTTTACAAAATTTGCTTACTATTAAAATAATTATTATTTTTATAGTTTCATTATTTGTTTAGCGTACAAGCTTCAGATAAATAGTTTTTAAAATAACATAAAGGAAAAAGTTTGAGAGGCGTTAACTTTTAACAAGTTTTAGCAAATATGACAAATGTTACTGTCATAAAAGTATAAAGTGTATATTACACGCATAAATGTTTAATTATAAAATATATTCAATAACTATACCATGTTTTAATTATAACTTTAATTTTCCACAACTATGTGAGTTATATAAAGTCAATAAAATTATATACCTAAAGAAACTAATTTACACAAGAAAAAAGATATATATAAAATATATTGATTCTTATTTGACGTTTTAAAGTTAATAAAACATATTTTCCGACTGTTTTATAGTCTATATATTTTTATAGTACACAATTTTGCAGTTTGACCGAAAATCTGACAGAGACAGATGATTTTATTTTCATTACAAACCAATAATTAAATGTATATACTCTTCGAGTAAATAGAATCATATAGTCAATTACAGCTTGATAAGTATTGAAATATTATATTCATTTATTCTAATATATGCTTACTTACTTAGTGATGCCATGAATTTCATGAAATATCTGAACATGGTTACCCGGTAATAACCTGATATACATATATATAAGATAAAATGGTGTTTAGTTATAGTTATGTATAAGCCTCCCCATCGAAATAAAAATCACATTAAATAAATGTAATTTATACAACTTATGTAATAACACACTAGGGTTAATAAAATAATTTTATGAGCAAGTACGAGTTAAATCAAAAATGTAATATTATCTACCATAAAAATATTTTTTAGGCACGCCCTTGCGTGTACACGATGCATTGATAAAAAAAAAATATTAAGAGTAGCCAGAACAATACATAGGTATTTTATTTTCCAATACAATTATTTTCTATGGTACCGTTTTTTAATAACATTATAAAACATTTTTAAGAGTTTAATATCATATTTTAAAAATCTATGAATATATATATATATATATATATATATATGAATATCATTCTATAATTAATACTAATTAAAAAATAAACTAATGGAAAAATAAACTATAAAAGTTAATGGACCTAATTATAAGTATATACACGGAACATCCCCTTCGCACATCTGTCCTGCGCAAAGAGATTAGGACGATTGCGCGTAATCTCAAATCATGCTTTTTGATTCTTATCAGACAAATAGGTATTCCAGATTAACCGTTCTTATCACTGAATATATTTGATTGCAAATAATATATAGTTTGTAATATGAAGTTAAAAATATGACTCGTATAACTATCAGTGTTTATAACTAGTATATCCAAAAAAATTAATTGGTATCTAGTAAGCAGACAAATGGCAGGAGCAGCATATCCTATGATTTTAATTTTTGATAAATAATATTTTTATTGGTGGAATTTGTAATAACATTTAAGATGGGGTTCTGATGACATTTGCATTTTTTTTACAATATGTACTATGTAAATTGCGAATTTCATTTAATTAGGTACTTTAAAAGTTACTTTTTCAACGTGTCAGAAAAATTATGAGGAATACACGGGAAAACACGTATTTGACAAATTCTATTACAATTATTTTTTTTGTAATTCTGCAGAAAATTATTATGATTATGAAATGTTTACAGCATATGTAATTGATTGTATATTGATGTTTTTATATTTGAAATTCCGGCCCCAACATATTCGTACGCATTATTTTTATGACGTTGTTGTTTATTTAATGCCTGTATACGATTTTTCTTGTAGAAAAAGTTGAGCAGGAGTTTAAGAGTAAAGAGCTTTTTTCATAGTCGATTTGATCTTGTTGATAAAGATATAATTTTCTAATAGTTTTATAAAGTGTTAAAAAAGTTACTCTTTATAACGGAAATATTTTATAAATGTAAAACTAACAAATACAATTTTTTAACATTTAATTTTTTTAATAATATACCAAATATTGCTATGAATAGTTCTTCAAAAACGAATTGCAATACTGTATCATTGATTTTAAATTTTAAATAATAACAATACACTGTCATCCAGTCTGAGAACCTGAGAAACAAACCGTCATTGTCTTTATTTAGATAGATTTGTATAATGGTATTTAAAAATTGTTTTGAATATTTTATCGTTTTATTTACAAAAAGGTAATCCACCACTAGCAGTATACTATCCGATGAGTAAATTATTTTTACATCCATCTCGGATATAGGATTGTTCTATATTTGAATACAGCTTGGGTTCCGGAAAATTGTTCAAAATCTCTATTTTTTCCCATACATTCAAGTAGATACCAGTTCTATAATTTTTTTAATGTCCAATAATTCTTAAATTACAAAATAATTCATTCTGACAATTTAATTTTTCAAGAATATGCAAAAATGAAGGCCTAAAAATATCCTTAATTTTAAAAGTTATCTATATCGTATAATATTAAATAGATATTGCCACAACCTATTTAATATTAAATTTTGAGCTTAAACATATTTTTACCATATGAATCAACAGTACAGTTAGGACAAAAATAGTAATTTAAAGTTAAACGTGTTTATGCGCTCCACTGCGTATCGTATTTGCTGTAGTGGATCTCTTATATCTCACTCTTATTGAGTGGAACGTGGAGAAGTCGGACCGATATGAGTGGTATAACTACAACGGTAGTAGTAGGGGCACTAAACATTTATTATATCCCCATTTCCTCTAATCCTAGATACTTGTTTTTTTTTTTGTTTATTTGTGGTTTTAAAGTCAATTTCTCGATTTCTAGGGAATTTTATATAAATAACTTTTATTTGCTTATTTACAGGTACCCAAAAATTTAATTTGGAACCAAGGCACTTCGACTTGTAGCTACTGACCGATATATCTACTAGTGTTTGCGATTAAGGTAACATAATTTTTCTAATGTCATTATTGATCCAATTATAAATGTACTATTATAAGCCATTAAAATGGCTATTATTAAATTCCAGATATTTCAATTGGAAATTTTAGCGTGTAATGCTAAACTTATCCAATCTCAATCTGAAATATTTTTAGAGAAATATGAAAAAAAACAATTTCTCTTTTCTCAAATACCTAGTTTATAATCTAAGAATACCCAACACCGTACGGAACTAACCACCCTGCGGAATAAAGTTAGTGTTCTTGAGAAAAATACCCCCCTTACTGCTGGACTTGGATAGAACTCAAAAAATATGTCCCGCCTTTTCCAGTAACTAACTTATCGGGATTTAATTAATCTTCATCTTCTGATATCGTATAGTAGGATTGCAGCCAATCTAGAAAACCGAAAAATAACGTTTCTTATTTTTGCCGATTCTTTACTTGGGAATTCAAAATTACACAGATTTGAATTCCGTACAATAGAAAACCCAAAACTTTTAAAGCTATTTAATGTCTTCAAGAGACAAAGCATTCACATTTATCATAATTCAACAACTTCAAAACATTCCGCACTAGATACAACCATAGGTACCTTTAATACCTGTCATTCCTACCTTTAATCCTTCTCACAGTTTCTTCAATTTTCTAAGAGATAATCATGATAAATTTCATCAACATAATTTAATTTATAATTAAATTTAAATATCCTAAATACATTTTTGAATTTAATATTTCCTATATTTCCATATTTTTGGAAATTTGATCACGAACTTAAATCTAACAATTGAATACCATCTGAAGTCTATCACGATTGTACAAGCTTTTCAGATGCCCACTATATATCTTAACTTTTTTTTTGATTATTTTGCTTCTATGTATGTTCTAGATGCTAAAACTGTGACACTGAATCACCGTCTTACCTCTCTATAGCCTTTCAAATAGCTGCTATTTTTAAGTGTAGAATGTATTTTGTGGGTTTATTAGTCTGTGGTTTATTGGTTAATTGAGTCAAATGGTCTATCTGGTGATTTTCTTTATGGAATTTGGTCCACCCTATCCTTTCCCATATGGCTCTTATATATAGAGCCTTTCTCTCCAAGAAAGCATTTTCTCTTCACTCTAAAATATATCATTGGTTATATCTGGAGACATAAATAATATAGGAATTTTCATTTTAAGCTATTTTACCAAGATTTTGGAATTCATGGTATTGAATAGTATTCAGACTTTTATAAATAGTATTCTCATTGATGAAGATCACGGTTGTCGTCCTTCTAGTTCCTTAATCACCAACTCTCGTATTTTTCAATTACATCACTAGTCATGTTGAATGTCGATCTCAAGTGAATGTCATTTATCTTGACTTAGAGAAAGTATTTGATCACATGAGTTACCCAATACTTCTCTCCGTCTTGCATGCCTCTGGTATTGGGGGACTTTTATTATCTTGGCTTAGGTCATATCCTACTGACCACGTTCGACGGGTAAAAATAATTAGCTTCAAGTACAAACTGCAAGAAATCCGTTAAGTGTACGTCAGGGTGAGCACTTATCCTCTTAAAAATGTTCATTTCTCCTTAATGGTATCTGCAATACTGTCCTTATACGTTGTAAATGCAGATTTATTCCTCGAATCAACAATTGCATATCATATGTTCAAATGCAATTTAAAACACTGTTTAGAACATGAATAAAATGCCTAATTGGTACAATATATAAATACACTTATTTTCACAATTTCGATAAAAAAAAAAAACATTGGTTAATATATTCGATACAGTTGCGTCATTTGTAAGAGGGGGTGTAGGATGGGCATTTGCCTCTCCCCTTGTTGGCAGCGGGCCGGTGTCCGACCGAATATAAGCCGGTGTCGCGCTATTTATGAGTCGCTGACAGGATTCGTGCTAATTTGATTCGTAACTTAATTATTATAGCGTAGGTATGCCGTATAGTAATTAAACGCATATTCGTAAAATAAATAATAATATTAAAATAGATCGATAGATGCCATCAATAGTATGGTTAGCACTTAAACCTTATAATAGGAACCTATTCATGCCTAGTCTATTACTAGTTAATTTACTTATTGATTTCCACAAAAATCAGTATATTGAGAAAACAAATTAAAATCCGAGCGCTATAATAGCGGTTTACACTGTGCTGTTTACTGTGTATAATTCAATATCTCATATGTCTATACTATATTATTTTAGGTATCTACTTTTACCACTGGATATTTATTTTATACGTTCTTTGGCGGTAATTTCCATATTTAAATAAATATTAATATACATATTTAATTTCCGTAAATCTATTCTATACTACCCGGCCCAAAAAAGGCCTGATCAACTAGGTAGGTACAAACTATATTTATTTAGTCTCTCGCCTCGTTTTCTTGTCAATATTCTCCTTGAAAAATTAGACTAGTTGTGCCTATGACAATAAATATAAAATTATGTAAGATGGTAATTACCATATAATTAAGATAGTTTTACTGAGACAAAATGAACACGGGAAAATGTTACGAGCGTAACGTTATTGGGCTGGTCAAAAGGTTTGCCCTCCCTTTCAAAAACTGAAATGACGCCACTGATCCGATATATGCTATTTAAATATTATTTTGAACATATGAATAAATTACATATCTGAAGTATTTAAATATGTTTTTACCATGTTGTACGCAGGTGGCGGCCCGTGTGTAGGGACAGCGGGGCAATTGTCTTCCCTCTAAAATTATAACAAATTACTTATTTACAAGTTAGATATTGATTTAAATATCAATAATTATTGATATTTACATTGTAATGTATTTTAAAAATATTATAATTGAAGATAAAAATTGTTTCCATTGTTATGAAAACATTATGAAATAATCGAGGTTTAAAAATATAAGTAATAGCACGGTGGAAATAGGTACATATTATATTATTATTCATCTGCGCGGTTATTGAGTATATCACTCGGCGACGTTGATAATCGCCCGTCGTAACTATACGATCAAATCACAAAAACATTGCAGGAAGAATTCGGTAATAATGCGGCCGCCGGAGCGATACGAATAATCGCCCGACATGCATATGTGGACTGCGGAACAATACGAAATAAGTAACATGTATTTACAGTATATGTTTGTGACGCGTGCACATATCTGTATTTTTTTATTATTTATTTAATTAATTATATTATTATTGGTGTATATTATATTATAGTAGATGAAAATTCAATATCATAATATCATAACATTTAAAATAAAACGACTATTGGAAACGAAAGGTAGACGCTTACGTTTTGAGTATAAAACGTATAAGTCTTATAAGCTTGTAATTTTCGTTTTTCGCAATACGTATTTATATATAATATTTTTCTATACGGTATTAATTTTGGTTTAATAAATAAACCTTTTAAATTAGTACCTACATAATTTTTTTAATGGTATTCTATGTTTTTCAAAAATGAATAATTTTTAATCGCCCTCTCACTTTCAAAGTCCACGAGCCGGCACTGGTTGTACGTAATCCGTAAGATCACAATATTACATTGAAATCGTGTTATGTTCAATATTGTATATTGAACATATTATTTTAAACACATGTCTGAAATATTAAATGAACAATATTTTATTTATAGAATATTTTCAACTCCACGATATCATATATTTTTCCTTTTTTTTGTGGGTGGGGGGGGGAATATGGTTAAAAACATATTTTCACAATATTTCGTATTGTTTTTCCAATCGCCATCTGTGGAACTGTGTATATAGTGAATACACGCGTTGGGGGACACTTGGAAGATAAAAAAAAAAAAAAAAAAAAAACCTACCGATATGTCATATAATATAGCTGGTCATAATACGTGCGTAAAAGTCGATACATAGATATATAATATGTACGTATATAATAATATATATATATATGTTGTTTTTTTTTTTTTTTCATTCCGGCAAGTGGACCGGCGTGCGTGTGCGTGCATATATACGTGAGCGCGCGCGCGGCTTCCGGAAAACGATCCGTAATGGATTCCACGGGGAGTGCCATTAATTAAAACGCGTAAATTATGCAAGGCGAGCGGATCGTCTCCGCACGCGCCACGCGGTGTCCGTAAATTGAATTCTACCCCGACAACGTACGAGTACACCTACACACACTTATGTATATATATATATATATATACGTAGTATATACGCCTAGAATGTACTAATATGCGCGCGTGTGTGCGTCCCGTGGTAATATATGGTGTGCATATTCCGCCGAACCATATTATCGTGTTTAACTTGATCAACGACGGACGGTGGGTGGCGGGTGGGTGTGGGACAGTCCGTGTGGATGCTGCAGCGCCAGTTAGTAGTCTATATTATTATTATTATTATTATTATTATTATTATTATGTGCGTATACGCACGCGCGCAACGATTTTTTCAAACACAACGGGTATGTACCGCGCGCGCGCGCCCGCGTATAATTACTTTGCGTGTACGTAAGTCTCTCCCAACAGCCCACCCGCCCGCCGCAAATATAATTTTTTTGAAAACGCTTTAGCGGTGTCAAACTCGACCCGAAGATAGGTTCGTCGAAAGGATTCGTCGACGAACGCTTTGGCCGTCGTCTTTTATCGCGTAATATGGAAATCGGCGTGCATATTACCGATCCGAAAACACAAAAAACGTATATATACGTACTTACGAATAACGATAAAAAAAATTTCAAAAAAAAAACCGCTGGTGTTATGGAAGCACTTTGCTCCGAGGACGGAGAGGAAACTCGCGGCAGATCCAGTGAAAACGTTCTATCGATAAAACCATTCTGAAAGGAGTCCGGAGTGATTTTCACGGAGTCAACGTAGCACGACGTACGTGCATACAATACTATAAGTAGTAAAAATATTCAACGAAAATTTAAATTATCTGACGTTACAATTTATAATAATTTTCGGTCATTTTGGTAGTTATAATTATAATAATAATATAAATATTATACCTAACCCATATTGTCGGCATGTTACCATGACTAGTTTATTTGTTGTATAACATAGTGTTATCGATATTTCCGTGATAATAGGTAGGTAGTTTGTCGTTAAGACTTTAGAAACTACTCAGAAAATCAAAAAAATATCTCCTTGAACAAATTTCCTATAATAATCCTCCATAACAGAAAATTATTATTAATTACATTTTTCTGGCCGAAAAAACTGTAGGTATACTTACTACATAAAAATATACAATATAAAAAATATAGCATTATAAAACCAATACATTTCTCGCTACGTTAAGAATCTAAATTATATATATATATAGACATCAATAAATTAATATAATGTGTATCACATAGGTACAAAGAGCCTAATTTAAAAATAATTCGTGGCCCAGGACATACAATTAAATAATGATATTTTTTAATGTCTATCTGAGAACTTAACGTTATGGAAAATAAGAATAATAAACTCAAAAATGGCCGGATCTGTTTTAGTCTCATTTGAGATATATGGTTTCTAAGAACTAGTCTTCTAAAAACCACTTTTATTTTATATTCGGAATACGTATTTGAATAAATAGATGGACAATTGTTCAGAATACGTATTCAAATACTTTTCAAGAAATGTATTCTGAATACATATTCCAATAGTTTCATAATATATTTTTTTTCCTGCTAATTTTAGTCAGTATTGGAATAGTTTGCAGGTTTCATAATTAACGTTTGATGGTTCAACACTTTACTATGTCTATATAAAAATGAATATGTTGGTTCCATCATAACTCTGGAATATCTGGAGCAATTATAACCAAATTTGGTACACATGTGACTTACCTATTATCTGGGAAAAAATATAATGAGATAATACCTAGTGATGGAATGGGAAGGGGTGACATGTAAAAATAATCAAAAATGACAATATACATGGACAATTTTATATTTTATATATATACATGGGTAATATCAATCACTTATATAAATATAATAATTAATTAAACAGTAAAACTGTTGAAAAATTAGCCATTTAGGTGTATAAATATTATTATATGGTATATTATAGTATAGGTACATAGAATATATACATATTACATATACAATATTTTATTATAATATAAGTTTCGAGTAGGTACATATTAGGTATATTCCAAATTATGGCCTCACAAGTGAACATTCAAAATTGATACATGCCGCAAACAATGTGTTAAAAAAACGGTTTTGTCAAAAAAATTCAAAACCATTTTCCTAGTTCAGAAAAAAGCATTTTTTTTTTTTTTTTACTGAACATAAAATACGAAATAAAGTATTCAGAATACATATTTAAATACATTTTATCAAAAATATTTAAAATAGTATTCGAATACAAAAAAAAGTATTCAAATACTTTTTTTCGAATATATTTATTCGAATACTTTAAAGACTGCTATACTGCAAGTACCTACTTGTAAAATTTTTAGTAAAATTGATTACATCGATCATCAATATAATTAATTATAAGGATGGTTTTGTAATATTTGAGTAAAAAAAAACAACATTTAGTACACTAAAAAAAAAAAAAAAAAAAACTAAATCCCTGTGAAAATAAGAAAACTCAAAATAGAGCCAAATATTCACTATAGCACTTTGTATTTTGACGTTGTTCTTTTTATTTACATAATTGCTAACAATAAGAGGTACTAATGTTATTTACGCCCGAGTTTCGCTGAGAATCGTTTCACCGAAAGAAATTATTTATCATTGCTTTCAAATTAAATATATCCACCACCAGTATTCTAACCAACAAGCGAAGTACATCCATTCCTACTGATCAGTTTTTTGTATTATTAGCTTCTTACTACAGTTTCTATGTAATTTATCATTTAAATACAGCAAAAAATCTGTAAAACATTGTATTAAATAATTGTATTGGGAAATTTTCATTTAATAATAGGACGTGATTATAAATAATTTACTACTAAAACAATATTATATATTTATAATGAAAATAAACATTTTAATGAAAATAAAAAGTGTTCTTACTAGTCGTAAAAGTTGAGTAGTTTTATAGATAGGTATTATAGATGTAGGGGTTTAACAGTAAAAAGGGTCCAAACAATAGGTGTAACCTTTATAGATAACTTTCTGACTATTTGTGTATGACTATGATACCTATGAGCTATAGCCCCTAGCCCGTTTACCGTAGTCCTACGTCTAATTTATTAAATATTAATATGATAAGATCTCATTATATCACATTTGTGAAGTCGACAGAGAAAATTCACATTAGAAACCTAATTAACAAATTTGTTGTTCATTTTATAAAGTTTTCTTTAGGTACCCTGTAAATATAAACTATATTATGTTTATACTTACGTGTATATATATTTTTTACAATTATTTTCTAATGAAAATTGTGCTATTACATATAAAATATTACTATTATTTAACATTTTTTTTTTCTTTTCACTAACGAATCTACATAGTTTATTGTAATTATACATTATTAAAAGTCCAGTTGGTATTCACTAATGTTTCTTCTCTGTATAGTAGACGCAAGACAAATTACCGTATTGTCCTTGCGTTAATATATTATGATAATGTGCATATTTAGTGGGAGAATTATTGGGTGTACGGTACAGTTATGCAACTCTCTTTCATAAACCATTTTTATTAGGTAAATAAAAAAAATTTTACTGGTATAATTGTATTTCGTAAAATTTTCATTTATTTTTACTATTAGATATTATTATTCAAAATATTTAAATAATTATTAGTATTTCGTATTTCATTGTTATAAATATTAATTGATCATTTATATTTATTTATAAAAATAACGAATTATTATAAATAATTATTATTTTAAATTATATATTTTATATTCACAAAAAAAAGTCTTTGTCTAAATCTCATTCCACGTTCGTGGTTGAGTCATACAATACGATTCAACCACAACGTAGAAGTCGTATTATATTAAATAATATATGATGCATTTAATTTTGAAATTGAAATACAAAAAATATAATAATATTATAACGAGATATATTTAAGTTACAAGCTACAGTACAATCTGAACCTACATATATGAGGTAATAACGTAATTTTATATATTTTTTTCAACTTAATATTTTTACGTAATTCGTATTCCATTTTTTAAACTTGTTTATCTTTCATATGCGTGATAAATATAAAGTTTTGTTTTAATTAAAAATAGTCTTCTTTTTTTTTTTTTAAATACATGCTCATAAAATCTATTTTCCGAGTTCTGTTTTAAAAAAAAAGTGTAAATGATTATTAACATCTTGACAACACGACCTCGACGGTTTGATGAAATCGTACATCATCGAAAATGTTCCGAAAACAAATTAGTAATACACAGGATCTCCCAGGGTGATGATAAATGACGCACTTCCATCCGTTACACTTGGTCGACAGTATTTCAATTACACGAGTTTGTTTGTGAATAACATATTTAAATAAATATAGTAATAAGTAAAAATTAATTATGTATTATATGTTTGAGTTCGGCGCGCAACCCTTTTTTCATGATGTGACTAAATCAAATTTGATAAAATATAAATAAAACCTTATTCCTGCTTTATTCCCTACGGAATATTTGCATTATACATTTATACAAAGGTTGCAAATAATATATTGTGATTTTTTTCTTTGGTTGTCATTGTTTATTTTATCAATAATATATTAATGGTCACGTGGTTTTCTAGTGCCTGCATTTGTACATCAACAGAATTAACTTGAAAACATTTAAATAAACAGGAGTAGAGAAAAACGGGAAACTCAGTAAGACTGTTTATTCAGTCATTCGTCGCCAGTCAATTAACAATCACTAAGTCTTGTGACATAGTAATATTATGGTTTACACCGACGCTCCGGTCATCACTCATAATAATTTAGTCATTCCCGTGGACCTGAGTATTTACAAAAGTTTTCCAATCAGTTATATAGATAAAGGTGTACGGGGAATCGGTTCATTATACATTTTCACCATTACTTCTCGAGTCCTTTCGCACACTGAGCCCGAGCGCACGGTGATTCCCTTTGGTCTGTCCCGGATAGACGGACAAAAAGCTCTGCCATAGATCCAGGTTGACCTTTTTGCACGAGGTCAGTCAATATAGGGTTTGATTAAAGAATATACTACGACGTTAAGCCTTCAATACTCGATTATTTTGTCAGTGTCTATAGGCTTCATAATAGGCAACTGATGACTACAAGCTTTTTTTATCATAGGAAACTTCGTTTTTTGAATATCAGATGATCGTCTATCCTTGATGTGGCCCTCACTGATATCTTTTAGATCAAAATTATGTGATCAAATTTTATGTTTTTGAATAAAGTTTATTTATGTATTTTCGAGTGACATGGGTGGACTTTCGATAGGTTCATAGAAAAACAACATCCCTTTCGGGGTCATTTACATGCCACGTCAATTACACCGAGTAAGTGATGCACCAAGGACATTTGGTATGTATATACACGATGTGTTCATGGAACACTAGACATAAACAAATACAATAATAAAATCGTATTTCTGTTTGAATTTTCTAGACGGTTTACCTGTCGGAATACGTTCCGAGATTTGAATTGTTTCTCCCGGGGACTCTCGTTTTGCACAGTTTGCGCAGTACTAGGTAGTCCGTCAATACGAGAGGGATCTTCGGGTTGCCAGGGGAAATATTATGCGCGCTGTAACAAATTATTTTGGTGTAATGCGAGAGGAGACCACTGCCGGAGGGGCTTATAAAAATAAACGGTATATACATAGTATATAATATGTATAGCGTATACAAAGGGGAGTATGAAATAGTATATAATATATATATATACGAATGTAGAGAGTAGTAAGAGTGTGAGGGATAGAGGTGGATGAGTGAGGAGAGTGTATATACACACATATAACGATGAGCAGAAAAATGTCACGTTTCGTATATTATATTGTTCGTTTGTGATTCATCGGGCACACCCTCCCTGCAGGGAGATTGCCAGAAATTTTCGAAGATTATAGGCGTTTTGGAATATATTGATTCTTCTATGTACCATTTGTATACGTACGTACGCTGAGGGGGACCAAAACTAGTGGTAAATTGACTGGAGGCTGTGCGATTGTACAAGGACGAAAAACGACAGTATTTAATAAATCCCGAGGTTTACAGTGGTCTTTTTCACTATAATTTGAGACGTGGGCCTGTCGCGTGCACCGTAATTGTCCCTCAAGCGTACGCGAACATTTCTCTGGTTGTTTTCAAATTCATTTTTTTCAAACGGACCCTACAGAAAGTCTAATTGACGCTTCAATGAAATACAATTTTAACGGGGTACCGGTGAGTATTGTATTATTATGCACATCAGGTAAACGGTTTTGAATTCGGCCAAAATCCTCCATCGTAATGGAACATTCATTATATAGTATACTACATAGTACACGTAAGATTGCAACGAATCAAAAAATTTTTTGAAAAACGACTTAACTGTGGTGCAATATTGCTCATAGATTAGATTAATTTAAATTCCATCAAGCATTACAAATTAGATAAATTATCCATTAATAAACAGTCCATATTTCGTTTTAGGATGAAAAAAAATTGAAAATAATTTTCATACTTAATAAGTATGAAAATTACTTATATTTTAATTGTCGTAATCTTGAACTGATTGTGGTCGATACCCAATCCATGAAAAATGAATCACACGGGTCTTGTTTCATATACCTAAAATTTTGTTTTCAAAATACATACAATAAAACCTGTGTCCCAGTGGCCAGCATCTCCCATCCAATTACTCTTAAATTATTGATTATTCTTTATATTAAATATTAGAAAATATTAAGATTACTTAAAAACAAATCTGAACAATATTTTAAAAAAGTAAACGACTTCTTGAGTACTATTTACAACAAGATATTAATACCAAAGTAAAATACGTCACATTTTAAACTTTTCTAATAATAAAATGTCTAACTGTTTTGCAATTTATATATTATTTATCCACCTTCTTATGTAATTTATACTAAATATCTTATGAGTCAATATAAAAATCAATACACTTTTACAGAAATTAAAATAATGTTTTGATAAATTTTAATATTTTTAGTCATGAATATTAACATTTAAAATGTAATAATTTAACAACACTATAACTAATAATGTTTTATTTATTTTGTAAATTTTTCAACAATATACTTCTCTAGAATATCGATTGTGTACTTTCTGGGAAGTGTTTAAGAACATTTTATTATTCTTTTTGTGTGGGTTATATAAATATAGTAAACTATCTAAAATATTATATTATATAATATAACCTAATCAGATAAGGTGGAATTCATGAGAAAATGAGGGGCTCAAAGATTTGTTCTCTATATTTAGTATGACAATTTTGAATTCTTCATATTTGAAAATAATATTAAAATTATTATTTTAATTTTAATATAAATGCATTTATTCAGTGTTTGTATTTATTTTTTTTAAAAAAAAAAAAATGTTCAACTTTATTTTCGAGTTAAAAACTTGAAATTCGCTTAAAATATTTAATGTATATTTTCTCATTTAATATTTGCACGTATATTTTGAAGTTTGTTGAAACTAAGAGTATATAAATGTGAACATTATAATAAGGATATTTTTAGAGATACTCAAATAAAATGGAATAATAATATTTATTATAAATCAAAATCTTGGACTCGAAATTAAAAAGGTTCGAAATCAAAATTTTTTTAAATAGTACTTTTTTGTATTCAATTTTTCATTTGTATATAGAATATATTTTTAAATTAAAATGAACTCATTCCTATTATTATTATATGCGTTATTTTCAGCCAATATTAATGTATCAATATTAGAAATTTAAAAAGGACCTCCAAAAAAATTTCATAATACTAAGATTAAACTTATTTGGTCTCATTCCACAAAATTCAAAAATTATGCTAGTAAGAGTATAGTTCTTACTTACTGACAGTATTTTTACATAACTGTGATGAATGATTATTGCTTAAACATTTTTAAAGATTATTTTTTGGAATTTATAGTTCAACATATGTAATTTATAAGTTATAACTATTCTAACTTATTTTAATCTAACCATACTCTTTTTAATTTTTTGAAATACTAACAAACATGGGAACTAGTATCAGATTTTAAAATTAACTTATTATGTAGGTACTTTTTATTTTACAAACTCTAAAATCCATTGGGAATTTGTATATTAATTGTTTATATTTGCTCGTAAATAATCGTCGTTACTCATAGTTCCTCGAAAATTTATACTTATTATAATTTTCACTACCAAAATTTGAGAATGTTTTCAATAATTTACGTCATGGTTTACGTAAATATAACCAATATTAAAATATAATAGATTTATTTCTCTCATTCCTCGTAAAGTCCCCAGATACGAAATGTGAAATTTAATATATTAACGGGTTAAAACTGTTTTGAAGATTAATCGTATATAGCTGAATACTGAAACCATATCTAATTTCTGGATGATTAATCGAATTAAATTCACAATTCATTATGACTTCTATTTGAGTAACAGATTGCAGAAAAATGACATCAAGATATATTGTCATCCTCATTAATTATTAATAGCAAATTATCGCCAAACCAATTTCATATTTCAGGGTATATAACATTGTTCCTCCCGAAAAAATCAATATATGTTAATAATATATAATATTATATGATATAAATGATATGTACTATAGCAATGACATGCTCAGAGGAGGAGCCCTGGTTAGGTTAATGAGGTGTGGACCACACTATATCGATCCATTAAAAAATGTTTGTAATAAGTTAATGAGTTTTTAATTTTGCAATTCGTTTTAAACGATAATAGATCATTTTTATTTTCCATTTAATTTTATTTTTAGAACATTATTATAAGTAATACACGAATTAAAATAAAAATCATGATTTTTTCATATCATTATTTTCAATTTAAGGTAATTTTTCTACAACTTCCATATACCATATAGTTATATTTTTCACATTTTTCAAATCTTTAGGCTTTATAACATTCTATAATTTAATCATTTAGGTCTATTAATTCATTTTAGGTCAAACTAGCTTAAGTGTAACACTTACCGGGTGTTACTCTTTGTAAGTGCAACTCCCCCGTGTAACAATTTATACATTTTTGGTGCAATTTCCGTTTTTATGTATTGCGGATTTGGTTAACTAACCGATCATTATGGTGCGTAAAACAGTTGTAATACGTTCATACGCTGATTTTGAATACAATAATTAACACGAGGTGAACCGTGCATTGTTGATTTGAAAATTGGTGCAATAACCGTTCAAATTTAGGAAAATAACAGGAAAAAAAAAACGCAAATGATGGATTTGATTCGTATCAGCAAACCAATCCTAATACCTATAGTAATCTAATCCTACGCCTTAACCATTGGGACGCCTTCCTGTTCATGGATTATAGTGTTTTTAAGGATATTTATCTATGGTATATATAGAAAAATAGAAAAATCAGTATTATATTAAATCCGCGGATTATAGTTGTATATTGTTAAATGTTATAAAATAATATTCCATGTTAAAATTACACGATTTAAACAAATATCTATCATTATTTCTACAGTTATTTTAACGAATAATACCTACCTATCTATATTGGGTATTTAAATTTTAGGTACATATGGTACCTATAGTAAGTATAAGGTACATATATATATAATGGTGTTTGGTATATTCTCTAACAGCATATGGAGTCCCAGAGGCACATGGAAGTCTCCTAGTATCCCTTCCTGAATGGGAGTAGATGTAGAGTATATGGTTTTAACACGAAAATAATATATGGTTGAAATAACACAATTTAGTTAAATCAACCATAATTTAGAGCTGTGTACGTGACCTCTAATGTTTTAATTATAATTACTAAATGATTATTGTTAGGTGTATTTTACAATTGAAGCAGTTTTGACTATAATTTTATAGCAACCATGACCAAATTTCTTAGTTGAAAATGTTTATTAAAAATTGCAAAACTGTTGTGCAAGCTCGACTGGAAATCGGATTCGGATCACATACTTGATACACGTTACACTGATAATTTTATTGCATAACCAATTATAAAAGACAATATTATAAAATCGACAAATTTTAAATTGTTATGACTTTGAAAATAAGTTCCTCTTCCAAATTTTTTTATTTCGCAAAATAAATTTCACATATATATAATGTGAAAAATAATCATACAATTCGATTGATCTATTGTAAAACTTCAACCTTAAATATAATTGGATATATTGAGGTTCAGGGGTACCATGGCCCTCGGGTTTTTTTTTTTATCTGGAGCTGGAAAAAATTTATAAAATAATTATATTAATATTCATTATAAATCATATTATATTAGAAAATTAGTCATCCTTTCTTTAGAATTGGAATTATAGTTAGTAGGTATACGTTTAATTAATTTTAAGTTAATAATATAATAGGTATAAATCCTTTGTTGGGATTTATGTACGTTTAGATAACTATATTTACTAAATATTTATTTATTAAATTTATCTAGATATTTATAACACTGTTTAAATCCAAGCTGTGATACTAGAAAAATAATTAAAATATTGAAAGTCCCAATGATTATTTATGCTAATTTAATATTATAAATAGTTTTATTGGTCTTTTTATTTAATTTAGTATGAATATATGATTAGGAATTCTTGTTAATACCTACATACATTAAATCCATATCCTTCAATAAATTATTATTTTTTATAAATAAAAAATTACGATATAAACAAATATATAGGTACATTGAAATGGTTATATTAAGTATTCCGCGTATGAGCGGAAGAAAACCTCAAAGAACTTATATCCGTTCTGGGCTTAGTCACGTGTTTATATATGGGGAATGTGGCGCATCGATATTTAAGACTTAATAGATTATGTTATAATAAATTATTAATAATTCAAAATGTTTGTTTATCTACTTCCTGCCAACAAAAAATAAAATATATTAATAATAATAAATAAATAAATTTTCAATACTCTGCAATATTTCAAAATATTTTCGCTATGTATTCATTAATATATTATATAATATATATTACCATTATTACAATAGTTAAAATACATATATATATATATTTTTTGTATTTTATATAAATGTACATAGTGAATTAATTTACATTTATTATTATTTATGGAGGTCACAACTACGTTATTATTATTATTATTATTTTTTTGTATTATTAATTTATTTCAGACTTTTTTCAAAATGAGGAATGTATTGCTTTTAACTTGATATGATTTTTATTCACGTCTGTATATATTTTTCCTGGTAAATGAAGCTAGTTTTGATGTAAAGAACTTTTCTAATAGGAAATTGGTTTATAATTGGTAGAAGAAGTAATTTTTTTTATTTTTCTTGTAATGCCCAGTAATAAATATAAACAACATTTTTTACAATTCAATTTTATAAATGTAGAGAAAATTGCAAAATAACAAATAAAGTTTCATAGTTAATTATTTTATTTTATTTTTTTGAAATAATATTATAATTATCGAACTTCGATCAGAAATATTTTTTGAATATAATCGTTTATAATTACATAACTGACTAATAGTATTAATAATATACGAAATTAAAATTCAGAATTTTCATCACAACTTTGTCATTTTGAATATTAGTTTAAATTAATTTATAACCAAATCTCTAGACAAGAATATTATCTATGTAGCAATGGTTTTTGTTTCAAAATTTTAATTTTATAAAGAGTTATAACAATTTTTAAATCTCATTAATGAAAATAGTTAAATTTATTTAAAAAATAAAAATATCGAAAAAAATATATCGTTTTGGGATAGATCTATGGAATTGCCCTTCTATATATAATAAATTTAATTTAAAAATTGACATACTTACTAAAAATCAAATTTTATTGTGCACTGGCGAATCAAAATTAATAAATCCTTTGTATACTTTCCAAACTTTTCCAAAATGATATTTCTGTATATTCTTATTTATTCAAATAATTGGAATTTAAATTAAAAATGTATCTGAAGTATTTACTAGTTACTAGAATATTAAAGATAGGAAACACTGTATTGTAACCTACTTTTGTAAAGTATTCGGAAACAATTATTTAAACACCACTATTTAAACATTTATAATGGTATTTTATGATTTTTTTAATTAATTATTTTAAAATATTTCTATTAATTACTTTGAATACTTTTATAGTGCATTTTCACAAAATTCAAATACTTCTGTATATGTATTTAAATTATCTAATTACATTAAATTTCAATGAATATTTGAATATACATTATTATCATATATTTGAATATAATTTGTATACCTATACAAAATATAATAATACCGAATGAAATAATAATAGCGATAAGATGTATATTATATATCTGTATGATACATCAATTGGCTTGAAGTAATATTATTTTAAATGATGTAATGTGTAATTAGTATACAAATATGATATAAACTATATGTAGGTATGTATTTTAAACATTGAACATTTATTAAAATTTGAACCTACAAAATATATTTGAATTTAAATATTTCTTAGGTAAATAGCCATTTGAAAGATAATTTTATTATCAAATATATGCTAATTAAATCTTTTAGTATTTAAATACTTTTAATGAAAACATTTTATAATACTGACCATAGAACGTATACCAAGGTATTTTGTATTATATTTAATACCAGAAGAAGTTTTACTTTTATTAAAATGTTTGGCTTCGTTTTTTTTATGAGTCATTTTTCTATGTAAAACATTTATGAATTGAGAATTTTTGAAAATCTTCTATTTATCTATCTACATGTACTTCTAATAAAGATATTAGGTACCTATAATGTATTCACAATGGTATTCTCAAACTAATAACCATTTATTGTGTATCTAATATCTATAATTATACAAAATTCCAGTAATTTACCGTCGACAGACATTTTAAGCTTTTAGCATTTTAAATATTTGTATACTCATTGCTCATAGCGTTATTGTTTAACAACCGGGAATTTCACATTTTCCCTAAAATCGTCCAGAAAATATAATCAAGTACGGGATTTTTGTTCAATCTTCCATCAACGTAGTTACAATAGTATACTAATATTTAATCAGGACATCCACGATAAATACACTACGAAAAAGTAAACAATCGAAATCAAGGATTTGTATGCTCAAAGAGACTGATTTAATGACTTCCATTAGACATGAAGATTTCATTGGGCACGTTGAGAGAAGCAGAAATATATATAGGCACACCAACATAATTTGTGTGGGGTGATTACAAATATATATTACATACTCGTATATATATATATAACGTATATATAATAAATGTGAATGTTAAATCTAATTAAATCTAAATAGAATAAATAATTCTTCGTAAAATCTTCACTGGTTTGACGTGGTTAAGTGTAACATTAGATATAAGAAGTTGTCCTTATATCTTTCTTTTTTTAAATATTTAAATAGTTCTATACAGCAAGAGTAGTCATTAACTAGTTAATAAGTTAATACTAAGTTTTAAGTATTAACAACTTTTTTACTTAACAAGTTCATTATATTAATACTATAAATGTATTAAATTTAGCTTAAGATATATATAGATAAATATTCATGTTGTTCATTTTTGTTGATTCAAACTAAAATAAAAACAAAATTGATTTAACTAGACCAAATGGTTATACATCAAATATACGAGTATATAAATAAGTGATACATAATTAGGTAATGACTTATCATAAAAAATTACATAATATTCAATATTGTATACTATAATGTTCTTTATATTGCTTTCTTTTTAAAGAAAAGTTTATTTATTCAGGTGCGTGCCTAGAAAACGTTTTTTTATTTTATTTTTTTTTTTGGTTTAGGTTTTATTTGTTTATATATTTTAAATATAATATTATATTTATTATTATATTCCCCTAATTGTATTATTTATTTTCATAGTTTTTCAATTTCTTGGAGAGAGGAACATCATTAACTCCCCTAGTTACGTATTTGTATTTATTATTACAATGTTAAAAAATATTGTATATATTATTATACATTAAGGGGGGGACTGAAGGCTAAAATAGAGAATATTGTTTTTAATGCAGAATTTTGTTGATGTTTACTTTATTTTGTTTATATATATATATATATATATATATATAAATATAAACGAGAATTTAATATTTATAATTGATAAGTTAATCGATATTTAAAAAAATGCAAATCAACTAGTTAATAAATTTAATTTGAATTTGTTATCGTTAACTATTTAACTAGATAATATATTATACTTTATACTTATCTAATTATATAATTGAAAAATTTGCTGTTAGGTAAATAGTCAGTTAGTTTATGTACGTTTCAATAATAATTTTTAGGTGCAAAAAAACATTTTTCCTTTAATTATTGAAAAATCAAGTATGACGCCTTCTAAATGTTCATCCTGATTAAATGTACTACCGAAAAATGGGGTCATAATTACCGATAAAAAATTCATTTTCAAGAAAAAAAAGAAAAAAATAAGTTAATCATTATTGTATAACTTTTAGCTCCCTCAATTTACTTAAAATCTAAAATACACCAAAAAAATTACATTATTTTAAGTATTCATTTTTGTCTAAATTAACACTTATTTCTTTATAATGGATATCAAAATGAATTAAATACATGTATAATAGATAAAAATGTATTTGTTTGATAAACTTATACCTGCAGTTTTTTACTTTGAACTAGTTATATTATTAATTAATTAACTAATAATTCTTAACTATTAAAAAATAATGTTCTAACCACGTTAACCTTAGCTGAGTTAATTATAGGGTTCACTATGGCTATTAGAGGATATTTAGTAAATACGGTATTTTTTAGATTAGTACAATTTGTATAAAGAACAAACTTTAAAATATGTCTGAACTTCACATTATACACACTACATACATATACACTACTATATTAATTCTAAATTAAAATAATTACAATATTATAACTATTGTAATTTAAAGGTATTTTACCAGTTAATGGTTAAAATAAAATATGATTATTAACTGTTATTGAAAATTTTACATAACATACATGATTTAGCTTTAAATTTAAAATTATATTATTTTGATAATAATTATTAAGTATTAGTGAAATAATATACTATACAACATGTGTATGTATACTATACTTGCACTAATTAAAATAATGTTTATATATAACTTGAAAACAAATGTGAACATTTTTACTGATTTAATGATGAAACTCACACCATATTATTGGTACAATATGATTGAAATTTAGAATCTATTTAATATGTAAACTATCCAAGATTTCATAATGCTTATTTAATATAATTGGAACTTATATTCACAAAATTATATCAAAACCAATTCATATATTATTTATAAATTATTATATTATTTTATTATTAGCATATCCTAAATCATCAAATCTTCTTATAAACGATATAGTTCGGATTATTCAGTAGCTTTTTATGTTCATCACTGCTTAAACGTGCTTCGTATTCTTCTTCTGCTGCTGTACTTGCTTCATTTTCTCCACATGTTTCTTCGCCTTCTTCCAGGATTTTTTCTTCTTCTTCTTTTTGATTTTTTGAAGTTGTAATTGTTTCTTCATTATTTATTTCTCCATCTATTTCTTCATCGGTGTTTATTTTTTCTTCATTGTTAGTTTCTATACTGCTCGTATCTCCTTCGTTCGATGCTACATCATTGCTTGTTATTTCATCGCTGTTTGTTTCATCATTTATGTATACATTTTCTTCTTCTTCGCTTTCTTCCTCTTGATCGTTTGTTTCTGCATCATTATTTGTATTTTCTCCGTTGTTCGAAGGATCTATAAATACAAATGCCCCATGGATTATGTCTTCTGAACTGCTTGTATCCTCTTCGTTTTCATTTCCATCCATTGTTTGATTGTTTTTTTGTAATTCATGACAGACATCGAGACATTTTGTTTTACTGTGAAAACGATTATAAGTGCCACCGCAACCGGAATACGTAAAAGTTTTACACTCTTTATCCACATTGTCGAAATAGAATTTGATTGCATGTGCATGGCAAAAATGGTCACCATCATCTTTCGCCAATAAACAGTCGTCTGTAATTGGATTTTATTAAATAAAAAAAGTTTCAATGTTACCAATACTACATACGGTTATGTTGATAAACAATATACATCAATTAAAAAATAAATAAAAAGTTAAACGTGATTAGCTATAAAAAGAAAAATATTAAAATTAATTATAAATAGAAATTTCAAAATTACTAACAATAATAATAAATAAATATCTACCATAAGACATTAAAAATTAATTTTACCATACAAATGAATTTTATTAATAGTTCAAAAAAAATATTAAAAAAAAGATTATTTTAAAACTTGTTTCTTTATATTATTTCAAATAAAAATAGGTGATTAAGGCTTTTAACAAATATTTTTTAAATCATTTCAATTATATTTTTTAATGCTTTTTTCATTTAATTAAAAATATATATTATGTTTTTGCTGTACGTACAGTATCAATGTGAGACTATTGTCACCGATTGCTAATTCATAATTTCAGTGTAATATTAACGACTTACCTAATTTGAAACCTTCCCTTTCGGGCAATCTATTAGACACGGACGATTGACGATGACGAATAGTAAACGCCACCGTCATTGTCATAAAGAAAAATAGTAAATTTAATTTAAAAAACATTTTGTCGCATTTTATAAACGTTCGCATACTTGTCTATACTGACTTTGAACATACTGAACTATATAGATACCCACAAATGCACAATTCTACAATCATAAATTTAAATTAACACAATTATCGACGTTTATTTTAATTTCAATATTTAACTATTATTCTTATTGACACATAGCAATTATCAATTTACCCCCTCTAGCGGATCCACTACTAGATGATACATATAAATATATTTGTTTCGTAATTATTTATAGACACATTCCGTTATAAATTGAAACAATTTAGTTGATTAGTTGTTTAACGTTATTAAGTGTCTTTATTTCTAATTAAACGTTAAGCTCAACGTATACAGAAAGGACATTCAGTCATTAAATGACCTATTATATAAAAACTATGTGCCTAATAATAATAAAAAGTGAAACTAAATTATATAATACTAATACACGTGAAAAAGAATATCAGATATTTACTTTATTTAAGTAAGTATTAAAAGTAAAATAATAAATATATTATCAAAAGTATAAAATTTCTCGTGTCTTAATTTCTACATCTCCTTCATGATAACTTTGGGTAAACTGAACCGAAATTTAGACTTTTGTTATTTCCGTATACTATAAAATACTTTTTTTTTTAAAAAAGTATTTGAAATAGTCTTTTGAAATTTCCTTTACTTGAAAAAAAAGGCAGGTAAGGTTCTAAACAATTTTTTTAAATGAACTTTTTAATACATTTCGCCAAAGTTTAATGTAAATTATTGTACGTTTAGACCCTACAATAATCAAAGTCCCTCAAAATACCATTTCTTAAAATTATATTCTACATAAAGTTAATATTATATAATAAAATAATACGTATTCGAAAAATATTTGGAATACCATTTATGAAATATTTAAAATATTTTTGGAATATTATTATTATTATTTTGAAAACCGGTTTTAATTTTAATTTTTTTTTTAAAAGTCTGAAACGTGTATTCGAATTACTTATAAATTGTATTTTACACAATTAGACCGAAATGCACCACTCTTGATACAAATGAAGGAGACCCAACCAGACGTCTATATAGTTATCATTAGTTTCACTCTGGCGTAAATTATGATAATACTATTGTAGTATTATTGATGCAAAAATTTGAAGAAAAAACCTGTCGAAAAAAATTAATTGATCATAACTGTTTATACACGTTGGACTTATCGAAAAATAATTGGTTGTGTGTCACAGGCAAACTTTTTAGACAATTTTAAAATATAATATGCCATAATATAATGACCTCGTGTCGTCATTGGTACTCGAACTCCTAGAATTGACAATGCGTAATATTATTCACATTGAACGCGTTCAATAAAACAAAAATTTTTTATAGAGCTTATTAATATTTTCATAGTATTTTTTATGTAATGCTAATAGATATTCCTAAAAAAAGCAATAATCCTAAAATAATGATAACTTTTCAGAACGAAATCATTCAATCTTGGGCGTCCTTATACGGAAAAAGTGAAGGGTGTAGTCATCCTGTAGGTTTTAAATTTTCGATGAACCAAGGAGTGAACCTTTTCATATTTTACAATCATGTATATGTTTTGTTAGTATATTGGACTATAAAAAACTTTTTCAATAAAAAATTTAATTTAGTCAATACTTTATCTTATAGAGGTAAATTTTAAATTTTCTTAGTAGTTTGTATACATAAAGTTGGTTATATTAAATAATAGTTTTTAGAGTTAGCTATATTATTTTTAAAACAGGATAATTACATATAGGTTGTAAACTTCACAGGTATATACATAATAAGTCTCAAAACTCAACTTCTATTCTCCTAAGAAATAAAAAAATAGTAATCAATTATGAGTCCATAAGAACACTCAGCCTATATCAAGTAGATTTAGATTCCAATCTGAAGTAGGATAAAAAAAGTTTTCCTATTAATTTACATCTTATATATTAATTGTATTTCTATACTTGTACCGTTCTATTCCCACACACATCTGTCAATCAAGGGCAGTTGTATTTTAAAATTCATATCCATTATTTTAAAGTTGGTTTTTATGTTTTTATGTTCGTTCAGCCTCATTCCCCCCGACCATCAAATAATATTGGTCTACCGTCAAATGTGACTGTAGTTTCTTTTTACACGAATCATAATCAAAGGTTAAATTACATTTATTTTATATTTACCCAATATTGATCCAAAACTCTCTGTACATACATTTTTAATATTATAAATTAAAATTACACATCCGTTCTCAGTACCCACACACCCAATTACTTGACTATTATTTTTTTTTATCATGTGGTTCATATAATCCCCTCTCTTACTGTGACCCCCTATGACCCATCCGCTGGTCCAAGGACGCCACTGTGTTCAAATACTATTCCATTTTATCGTTTGAGAATTCAATATATGGAATATAACGTTAATAAACAACTTTTTTCGTCTTTTTAAAAATAATGTCAGAGTCGGATACTTGACCAGTGTACACTGAGAAATAATTACTGAAAAATAGAATTCTGAATTATTTAATTGACGGCAATTCGTTATGGATTTGACAAATTTAAAACACGATTATTTCTTTAAACTATATAAAATACAAAGTATTTCATACGTGGACATTTTCGTCACATTTTCTTGTACGCGTGTACCTATACATTCGTCGTGTATATATGTGTATAATGTATATATATATATACGATAGTGTATAGCGGTAGTCGTGGGGTTCCCAAAAACTGTCAGGGCTAAGAGTGTTTGTATGTTCAAACGGTCGGAAAACGAGTGCAATTCTTCTCATTTATTTTTTTTTTTTTTTCGCCCCCGTCGCGTTCTCCGTAGGCTGTACCCTGCCAATACGCGTATACACACAAATACATACTTCGTCGACGAAATCATTTTCCGTTTTTGCCAATCATTTCGCTGGAGAAACGTCCTAACAGACGTCGCGTAGAGGTGGTTTTCTGTTATATATAAAAAAAAATAACGAAAATCGATCAACCTGAGCATGAGTGTACGGCGTTTTTACACATAGGTACATATATACCTACGAATATAATATGTGTAGTATATGTACACTGAAAATAGAAACTGGATTCTTCAAAACGGTATACGGCAGAGTATTGCAAAAGTTTCTCGTTCACGCCGAGAAACAACGATAAAAGTATTAACACCATCTGCACTTTGCCGGATTACTCGTATGTGTGTTCGTCTCTCTGCAAATCCCTTCAGAGACGAGGTTTTTTTTTTTTTTTCTTTTGACGTATTCAACCCTACCTCGTTCGCCCCCGCTCCAAACCTATTCACCCCAACTCCAAAAAACACATTATCGTCTTACGTTTTTCGGCTAGCGAGCAAATAGAAAGTCTCCGGCAGAAATTTGATTCCGAGTCGACGCGACTATAATATGTATGTATATATATATACCAATACGCCACGATGCGTTGAAATATACCAATATACACTCGAAGATCCGATCCAATTTTCTTGACATTTTTTCCAGGTTCACACATTATATTTTGACACGTTTGCGGTGTAGGTGTACGTACACATGTAGATGATCCTACGAGCCGATGTCGGGTAAAAAAAAAAAAATACAAAACGCACTATTCGCACATCGAATCCTATTATATATATATATACTATTATTTTATCCGAATGAAAATGTATCGGGTAGGTGAATACACGACTCGTATAAATATATAATATGACATTTGAATGTATATATACAGAGATATAGGTGAAACACGAGCGTATATATTATATACGATGCGTGACGTGCACGTTATTGGATCTTTAAACGTGATATAATACATTGGTATATTTACGGGCATGGTAGAAGTTTACGTCTAATATTGTTTAAGATTCCGTCTGTTGTTTTTTGAATTTTTTTTTCTTTCTTTCGGGAATCGACTTTTCCATTTTTAGCAAACGGCTATATCTTGAACCCATTTTTCGATATCAAATTTGATCAACATGAACACTTCGAATAGGTCATTTTTCGATTATTTGTTTGAGCTAACACACACTAATGCAGAGTTCCATGTATTTCATGAGTTTATTACGAGTACGTACCTCGATATTTTATTCGAAATAAATAAATAATAATTATCAGTACACAAGCAAGTTTTTAGGATACTAGGTACTAGGATATATCGTAAAAATCTGAATAAATTCATTATACTTTGTGAAATAATTTAAAATGCCTGCCTATTTGAATTCAAATTTTTCTTATACAAAAAACGTGCTTTTTTTAAAAAAAGTTAGCTAATATTAAATATTTTCTTACATTTTAACTTTAAAATAATTTAATTGAATTAATTTTTGTCAACCCATCGTTCGAGAAAGGAAAGGCTCTGAAATAAATTATTTAAAAAATTCACTATTTTACATTGAACATTTTTGTTTAAATTTTTCCTCGAAATTAATTGATCCAGGATTTCTTCAATTCTAATATTATAAACTGTGATACGGAATATAAAAAGAAAAATTATGGATTTGTAAGAATATTAAACCATTTAGTTAAAATCTCTTCATTCTGAACAATAATACATTACAATTTAAAGTTTCGATCTATGAACCTATTCGATATCATGAAAAGTTTCTACGCGTGAAATCTTCTTATTCCCTTCATTAAGTTATAATTTTGGGAAGAATGAAATTGTATAAAATAAATCTAACAAATTTTATTTTTAATATTAGTTACCAATATTGTAAAAATCAATTTGGTATTTTATATTATAAAATAACTAAAAGGTTATATTTAATGGATATAATTTATATTTATTAAATTAGAATAAACATGTTTATTATCTAACAACATATTTTATTATAGCATTGTTATTATTATTATTGTATTATAGCGAATAAACGTAATCGTATATAGATATCTAATGTCAAAAACAAATATTCAATAAATCAAAAATTTTTTTTCAATTTTAACACTGAATAATGTCAGTAACATAAAAATTTTATCATTATACAATAATATATATTATAAATTATAAATAAAGCTATAAAATTAAAGTAAATTTAATTTTAAATTAAATTATGAAGACTAAAAATCAATAATATATATTATTCGATTAAATAATGATTTAAATTGAATATGTTAAAAGTATTTAAAATACATGTTTGATTTAAAACAAAATTATACTTTCAATACAATTTGGTAAGTACATATTTAGAAATAATTAAAAGTCTCAAAAAAATACAATTTTAAAACAACTAATATTAGATCTGATTTAATTCAGATATTGTTATTTTGGTAACATTAAATACTGAATTATTATATTTTGTGGCATTATTAAAAAAAATAACATTTAAAGAAAAATAACTTAGTTACACAATTTTTCCTATTTTATTGTTCAAAATATGTAAATAATAATAAATTCATACTTACAATACATTAAATATCTTATTTTATACTTTTAAAACGAATGAATATTCATTCGTTATATAAATATGTCATTTAGCTAAATAGTTTCTGATAATTATAAAATATATTAAATTATTATTGTTATATAGGTATATATTATATAAATTAAGTACTTGTAGATAGTTTATATAAATACAATAAATATCAAATCCACACAAATCCACAGAAATTCTCTTTTTATTTTAAGCAAATATGTATTTCGCTTTACACTGAAGATGGTAACTTTGATATTGAATTTGCTTAAAATAAAAAGTAGATTATCTGGATCCGTGATAGTAATATCCAAATTTTTTTCTTATCGATACTGAATGTAATAATGTTTTTAATGTGGTCTGATATTCGATTTCAGGTATTGAAAGTATATTTTGAGTATGAATTTCAGCTATTATCGATTTTTGGATATAATATGGATATTTCGATAGTTTATCTAACGTAACTAAGTGTATGTTAGGTGATTCGTGTGCAAAGACCTATTTACCAAAATGTATACTTTAGAGTACGTAAATCACGGTATAATTGTGGTTTTTTTTTTAATATGCATTTTTTATTTTACAAAACGGTCATAAATTATTGTTGTCGAGACCGCCGAACAATGATAACAATGTATTATTAATGTATTATCGTACGCCGAAAATAATTTCAAAATAAATTTTCGGTCGACCGACGACCGCTTTCTTATTTCTTTTTCGTATTTTCAAATTAACTAACTGGTAATTTTTTTATTTCGAATTTTTTCAGGGATTTCTCCTCCAATGCACGTCTATGTTGTAAACGTCGATAATGTACGAAATAGCTTTTGTATAGGTCAACTTCATGGACGTGAATTCTGTCATGGGTGTACATTTAGATGACTGATCGGCTATTCGGCACTATAGTTCACTAAATAAAATTGTATGGGGGAGCATGATTTAAAGCTCAGCGTTTCCACCCTCCCGTTCTCGTCACGGATAAGTCACACTACCACACGCGATGATTGATACGGAACCGTTTTTGGCGAGACAGTTGTTTATATTTATTTCCCCTCAATCCCTTTCATCAATCTCTTATTTTGATTATCTTTTATTTTACTGAACAACATTGTAGCCATACGCCGTTATCAAAATTGTGATTGCATTCGTTCCGGAAATAAGAATTATCAATGACCAGAGACGCATTCAAAATCGATGTACATTTAAAAAAATATCCGGTGTAATAACACATTATACATAATATAATATAATTTTGAACTGTATACCTATAGTGATTTGGAGATCTTGAATTTTTATTAATTATACACATACACACTGACAAAAAAAAAATCTGTCAAAAATTACGGTTTAGACAATATTTTATTACAATGAAATAAACATTGTTACATCAAAAAATAATATTTTTTAATATTATTATGTCAATTCGTCAATAATTTTATGACTTTATAAAAACTACTATAGAATTATAATTTTATAGTTTAATTAACTACAATTTTTTTTTATCCTTTTGATAGTAAGTTGCACATAGTTGATAATATTCTTTTGTTAAACCCATTACTTTGTATGACAATAGATATTATAAAAGATTAAAAATTGACAAAATTATTAATTGAACGAAATGTATGTCTGCTGTATAATTTATATATACTATTATATTAATGTTCGCTGTATATTATAGTGAGAGTAATTTTATTGATATAATAATTAGTTTTTATCAATATAACCAAGGTTTTATTTCAGTGTTTGTATTAGATATATAATACTAATAGAGTATCATTAAATATATACCAAATATTATATTATACAATATGTATTATTATCATTGATTTAGTTACATAAAAAAATGTTGTTTATATTAGTGCTAGAGATTAATTGATAATTAAAATGAACGATGTAAAAAAGTACTCAAATGCACAGTGAAGAAGTCACTAATGTTCTATTCCATTTCAAAATATATATATTATGAGATTACATTGAATTAAAGCTTTTGTAAATATTAAATTACGATTAAAAAAAAAAAATGCATGGTAAAGGCAGGTAACCACTACAAATAAAACTATATCTTTGTTATAATAATTTCAATAACTTAATTTCATATTTATATTTATTTTTAACTCTTACAAAAATGAAAAGTATAAAAAATATAATAAATATGAAATTATTTATAAAAAAAAAAAACATATTTGAAACATTGGAAATAATTCAATATTACGGAAAATTGTAATACTATAAAAAAATTCAATATTATTTTTAAATATTTCAACACTTAGGGTAAATATCTATTAATTATATTGAGTACCAATAAATACAATACAAATTATAATCAAATACTATACTATAATAATATATTCTAAATATTTTTTTAATACACATTTATTTTCAAAATTACATAATAATAGAATTATTTTATTATTATTATTATAACTAATTATAGAATATTTTTTTGTGCTGAATATTTAAACTTTTATAGTATTTAACTTTTATAATATATTTTTACTTTTAAATCTTTTACATTCACTAATCGTATAACTTCTAAAAAGTGAAGTGCTTCAACCTTCAATATGCGAAGTGCTTCAATTGGATGGATTTTTATATACTTACCGAACTTCATTTAAAATTTTGAATTCAGAATCCTGTCAAATTTATCTTTGCTTTAAAGTTTAAAAAATTATAAAATATATTGTATATACACTAATATGAACCATTTATATATGTGAAATATATATATATATCATATAAATGACAAATTCTACATACTATTTTTTCTCGTGGTATAATTCATTGTAAAAAAAATAAATAATTATCAGAAAAAACGTGACGAAATGTCAAAACTTCAATACAAATAATCCTGTTTAGTTCTTTTCAGAAAACAAAAATTACAATAAATATAATACAAAAAACGAGCAATCACTTTAAGAACGATACGTATGGTTATCTTGTATATTGTGTTGATTTACATCTGGCAATATCTAATATTAATTAAATAATTTTTGCACTTTCTCAAGTTGGTAAGTATTAAATGTCAAAAAGAAGTACATCTTAAATGTCGTTGATTGTCATCGTATCAGTACTATAATTACTATATAATTTACTCGATACTTTGATTGTCTCATATTTGTAAAATTTAATTATTACAACTGTATGCTATGATGACATGTGTATCTGGAAACATATATTTTTTTTAATCTATTGTATCGTTTTTTTATTAGATTTGTATTCAATTTATTCAATATTAAATATATACAAGTTAGAAAAATCCCATTGCGTGATCTGAATAAATTCTCTGTACTCGTATGTATTTTTTAATTAATTTGTTACCAATATATAAACTATAAACTTATTCCATAAAATGTTTAAACATTTTTTTTTGTTTATAACTTTTACAAATAATAAAATGAAATCACAATATTGAAACATAAATTGCACATGCCATATGTTTAATCTTAAAATATTTTATAATGAATACAAATTAACGAATTTAAATACAAATATTTATATTAGAACTGAAGATAGTGAATTGTAAGGACATTCGGAAGGACGTTAGGAAAATATACTCTATTTGAACGTGTTAAAATTTCAGATTTCTATCTTTATAATATCTATGACTCTATGAGTTATGACTAACAATATGAAAGGATAGGCAGATGACATGACGGAAATATAAAATATCCTATATAATTATATGTATATAAACCTAAAATGTACCTAATGTTATTATCATACAATTATTTAAACTAATAACGAATAACTAGACGCTGAGTTCTAAATAAAATAATTAGAACAGATAACGAAAAACAATATTTTACAAAACAAAACAATAAATGGAAATAAATTGATATCATTTAAAATTGTAATATTAAAAAACACCAAATAATATGTATTTTTAAAATTGTTAAATGATTAAAATTAAATTATAGACACTCATTTACCATACTTCTGCATTTCGCGTAGTTTACAAAATTGTTCATATTGATAAACGTGACGAACAAAAAAACGATTGAAATAAATAGCCAAAGCTTAATAGAAATGATAAAAATTATTTTTACACGTATGAAAACATTACGAACCATATCAAAACATATTAAATCAAAAAATTAAACACTAAAAACCTGATAACATTTCGCATAACCTATCAAACTACTACAAATTGCAATTCTGATTTGATAAACTTACTTTTAATTATTACTTATGTATTAATTATTTAATCTATAATTTGTTTTGCTATTATTTACTATGCAATATTTATGTATACGTTTAAATTACTATAGCACTAAACACGATAATTGCACGAATGTTTAATTTGTAAATCGATAAAATGTTGATAATTTTTAAATAAAAATAATGTTCAAAAATAAAAATTAAATTGTGATTTAATTACTTAACAGTTTACGGAAACAAATATTTTAATAATAATATTATATTATAATTAATTTGTTTTTAGAATTTAAATCGAATTTTTTTAAATATAAATAATTACTGTGTTATGATTCAAAGTCTTTAGGTATAATCTACTAAAACATATTTATCTTTGACATCCATATAAGGGAGTAATATTGTGGTTTAATGTTTTTGTTTTTGCATTTTGTTATTTTTAAAAACCAAAAAGTTTATAGAAAGTTAAAACAAAACTATTTTAGTTAGATTTTTAATAGAAAATCATCATGTCCAAAGTTAGACTTACTCCCCGTGTTAACAATTTTTTTCATTCTGAATATAAGTTTGTATTACCTAACCGATTACAGAGGGTTCAAGTAAAAATTTATAGGCGTTTACGTAATATGTACTGAGTATATGATGTGTATAAAGAAAAAAAATATTGAAATGAAAGTTATTCACCCTTTCACGTACGAAAATCCCATAGCTGCTTTGGGTTTTTAAAATATATTAAACAAAGTTTGACGAAATTCAGTCGGACAATGGAGTATTATTTCATTATGACACAACAACAGTGATAATTTTCAAACAAATTCCATTTGCTTTATATTTCAACTGAATAATGTTTAGGATAGAGTTTTCATTATTTATATATAATACATACGTGAATACATAATATTATATTAAGTATATGAAATATTTATTACAATTTAAAAATAAAATCTTACTATGTGGAGTGGCGTTAGGGCAATTATAAATTCAATTTGCAAGTATATTCACGCAGATATTTTAACACTATAATTATTTTATTTATTCGACTTTTTTCTGCTCTAAATATAAATTATTAATTCTTTAAGTAATAAGGTTTCATAAGAAAAACGTCATAAGACCTATTATGTTTTATTTAAATCAATATTTAAATTAATTTTAGTGCAATAAAAAACCAAAAAATATGTAAACAAACTCCCTTTATTTTTTCCTTTCAATAATAATATTATAAATATCACTTTCAAAAGCTGAGAATATAACTCACTCATAATTTCCCTATATTTATTTATCTTTTAACGATAATATCCCTATATGGATATTGTCCAAGCTTGTAGAATAGTTTGCAAATGGCAATGGAAAAGAATACGTGGCTAACGTGGGCGTAATCAGGCCTGTGAATTAAATAAATAAATAGTACTATTTTTTCATACGAAAAAAGAACGGTATTAGGAAGTGAGAATTTTATACATGAGATTGAAGTAAGTAAGTAATATTGACATTTCTCAAAATGAATGAAACAAAGGTTTGTAATTAAAATGTATATTATAAAATTTTAAGGGATATCTGTTTATTATATAATATTTAGTCATTAGTCAACATCCGTATTAATGAATTTTAACGCAAATAATAATGGTTATAAATACTCGAATATCTAGGTACTAAATTATTTATTTTTATTTATTTATTTAACATTTTATGGACAAGCCCGTTACAATAAATTACATACAATCATCGTGATGGTCAAAAAATAATATACGTTTAAATACAAAATAATACATAGTATAAGTAATTTGAAATCTAACATTAATTAAAAATGTATTTTGATAATGCAGATAAAGCTATCAATTTAAAAGATTCATGACATATATGAAAAAAAATCAAGATCATTACAAATTTTTATACATAATGAAAGCCCTCTTTGGAAAAATTAATAAATACATATTTTTTTTTATAGAAAGTTACAAAAAAATTTATTTAAATTTCTAATTGAGTAACCCAATCATACTTAACAGATTAAAACATTTCTTATTACTAATTAAAAGATGAAATATAAATAAGACATCTGACAACTTACGTCTAACCACACATGGCATTATAGCGTTAAAATGCACAAATACATTTAATTCCTGAAAATCTAATAAATTATTAAGGTTCCAAGCCTTGTTCAGTAGACATATTTAAATTTATATTTATTGTAAGAGATTTCCAACGAAGTCAAACAAATAGTCCTTGATTACGTTATTGGACATTCGGGTTATTGGTTTACAATTTTTTCTACGCCACCGAGAAGATTATCATGTATAGGAATATATTGCTTTTTCCCTCAACCTCTCAAAAAATTATTTATGATCAGCCACCCAAGTCTTTAATTTCCACAGAACTCAATATCCCGTACTCCCAAAACTTACATCTGTAGCCCCATATCACGCTACATTATATTTCCCCACCTCATGTTTGGTTTCCCTCTATACACAAATTACATTTAATACTATTACTGACTGTTTTTTCGCAATTTAAAACATACCCTAGACATTTCAATCTATTCCCCTTCATGTTGTCCACTATTGGAACCACTCCTTTACCAGCCCTCTTATATTAATTTCTTATTTTGTCCTCTTTAGTTACTCCACACATCCACCTTAGCATTCTCTTCTCAAGCACACTCATACTATGTTTTATTTTCCTATCTGTACATCATTGCAGGCATGAGTACTGTTTTATACAATTTACCTTTTGACCTAATTGGCAATCTCCTAACACACAAAATACCTAACGCTTCTCTCCAATTAATCAACCCACACTTAATTCTATATTTTATATCTTTCTCAAAACACCATTTTTATATAACATTACATCCATTCATTTATTAACAATCAGAAGAAAACAACTAGAAAAATTGCTCCAAGTACAACACAATAGATACAACACAATTCGAATACGAAACAAAATTATACTGAATGTAATATTTATAGAAATATTTAAGTATATTATGGACTAAATATTATTTATATTATAATTATTCAGATTACACTCAATCAAATGTAATTATATTTTGGTTTTACGGTGGATACTGGGTACAAATTAAATATATAATCTACAGTAATAGTCATATACTTACAGCATCGATCCTAATCATTTTTCTCTAATCTATAGATTTCTTACACATAGAATCTATAGAGTCTAATTTTTCGTTAAAACTTGGACTGATCATGAAAGGCTTTAGTTAAGTCTGTACTTGATGGTGCCTACACGCTCTCACTTTTCTGTTCAAACTCGACTGAACAAAAAATGTGATATGACGACATATTTGTCATTATTTTAAATATATTTTTGACATATTTCAACATAGTTTTAAACACAGAGGGTCATTATTTCATTTCAACTTGTGTTATGTTATGTAAAAGTTAAAGGTAAAAAAATATAAATCAAAAGCACTCTTATTTTGTTAACGCCCATAACACTTTTCTCAAATTATAATACTCTTATTGGTATACGTATATATGTATATATATATATTACAAATAAAATTTAATAATGGAAAAATCTAGAAATTGGTTTTATTATAATTCGATAAGATGATAAGCGTGGTGATAAACATTCAATGTTCGTTTGCTTCAACGAAAAATCAAGAATGACTAATTAGTTCATGTCGAGCCAGAGACTGATTGCACCTTTAGTTTTTGTATACCTACACACGATCAGATAGTTTGAACGAAAAACTGAACGTGTGGCACCTCAATGATTCATCTTAGCTTTCACATGCAATATATCCATCGAGAGTAAACTGCCTGATAAACGAAGTACTTACACTTCCTACTGGATGAATTTTTTTCATATGCAATTATAGTTATGGACGGGAAACATATAAATAACATTAAAATATAATTAAGTGTAAAAAATTATAATTTATTAATTATTTAATAATTATTAAATAATAATAAAAATATAATATAATAAATTTATTTTTTAATGAAAAATTATTATTGACCCGATTGGTAATTTATCTTTTCAGTATATCATATTCAATATGGAGAAACGTAAATATTTTTCTATTATTTGTTATGAATAAAAAAAATAAATTTCCGTCATATAATTTTATACACATTAGGTATACAATAAGAATTATTGTACAAAAAAAAATGTAACTTTGTGCTTAAATAATTACATAAAATAATTTTAATTTGATATTTATGCTGAAATTTCACAATATAAAAATAGGCTAGTTTTTTTCAATATATTTAAAATTATTGTTTAAAAAAATTTAATACCTACTCTAACTTTATACATATAACTTTTTCTAATATATATTTATTTTAAAGTTCTTTTTAACAGAAAAAATGTTTTTTCATATATCTTCAAAGTTTTTTTTATTTGATATCCAAGCAAAATATCGAATTACGTTTTTACTTTCATTCAGTTGAGATAAATTGCTATAAAAATATTTACTTTATTTTATCCTGTTTTTTTCACATCTCAATGCATCCTACCTCGTTAAAACATTTTTATTAAATTTTATCTTGTAAATGTTATAACTTGTTATATAAATATATATATATATAATATATTATAACTTAAATTGTATAATAATGTATGTAATCTCACGAGAAATAAAAAATTAATACATTTTAGTAAACGATATTGAAACGTACAATTTAATTTCAATATGTATAATATATATGTACTCAATTCGTCTTGAATTTCAAAAATGAAAACGGTTAGTACATATTATAAATTATGAGTTTATACACGAGAACTCGACTATAAGAGGCACATTCATTTTATTTTATGCAGACGTTTTAATTGCCACGAGTTTTATCTTTTAAAGACACTCCCCCTGCACACCCCTTTCTCGAATACTCTAACGATTTCCTTATTCATACAAAATTACAAATTACACTAGTTTCCTCTTTTCAAACAGTCTTCAAAAATTAATTGCTTCAATAACTCGTGGACGTTTCATTATAGTATGTTTTTATGCAATTGTACATATATATATATATATACTTATAATATATGTCCAACGAAATGTACACGATATAAAATACAGCCCAGACATCAAAAAAAAAAATAAACTGAAATAAAATAAACTTTTAACAATATTTACTTAATGCCAAAAAAAAAAATCAAACATAATTTATTTACGTTTAAATAACATTATTACTATTCGTGAATTTATTTGTAATACACTTTTGTTTTACACAATACTTACTTGTATGAATTTATTTTAAAAACTTTTGGCTACTAGTGAGAGTTATGCAATAAAGTTGTAAGTTTAACAAGTAAGGTCTAAGCAAGGTCCACTCAGCGAACGTGCTAAATTTCAGGTTTCTACACGAATTTTAAAAATTAATCTAAAAATATTATAGAAAAAAAACGAATAACATTTTAAAATCTATCTCCCTGGTAATCAAATTAACAAACTCCTAACTATATATACTAGTAACTACGAATAGATTAACAGATGAAATAACGGTCAGATAGACGGATGGAAGAATACAACGGGGATATAAGGTGCCTAAATTTATATATAGAAACGTTAAATTATCTATTAAAATGTTAATTTCAAAAATAAGAGTCCGGTCCAATATAGGTGGTTTATTTTAATCGTGTGTCATTAGGGTTAAATGCACAGTATATTTAGATGGATGTATTGAAATTTTAAATAAAGCTAAATTAATTTTTTCAATAAAACAATTATGAGTAAAACTTCAATTTATTATTATTATTATTTTTTTTTTTTGAAAATCTATAGATAGAATGAATTTACTATCAAAAAAGTCAATTTTAAAAATGTTTAATTGAATTATATACACAAATTACGTTTCAACTATTATTACAATTGTTAACAAAGAATGCGAAGAAGAAGATGTAAATATAAATCAAAATATATTATACAATAATATTTTGTTCGATTTTTATTTATATACATATATAGAATACATACTAACTATTTGTCGATAAACTTATAACAATATTGTATGTATTTTTATTAATAGGAATGAGTAAAATAAAAATGTTTTCCAATTCTCCAAATACTTGTATTTGATTTATTTTTATTTTTTTTTATTCAAAACACCGTATTTTTTGTCAGTCTCCCAAAAAATAATATGACATATGCAATATACTTTTTCATGAACATGATTGCGTATATTATATCAGAAAATAAAATAAACCATTCTGCAAATAAGTCAAACTAAAAAGAAAATTAATTTATTCCACGCAATTCATACACAATGGTATCAATTATATAATAAAATTTTACTATTATTTATAATAAATAGGATAATGTTTAGTGATGATAAAATTCGGTTTTGGTCTTGGTATTTCAAAATTTCAAGACCAAGATTGCATTTGATGTAGTAAGACCAAGACCAAGATCAAGATTTGACTGCAAGACCCTTGCAAGTCTTGCTTTTATATAAAATAAAAATTAACAAACTAAATATATTATTTCTATATTTTTTTTCCGGTATAAAACCAAGACTAAGACCAATTATGCCATGGTCTTGATCTTAGTCTTGCTTTGTGCATCACTAATAGTGTTATGTTCACTATATTAATCAGAATTTTTGCACTACTTTTAGAATATGTATAAAAATGTTTGCATTTATTTTTGATAGGATATATATTTGAATATATTCAGATAGATATACTTATTTTATTAATTTTAGATCTTACTTTTAGCAATACATTATATTATTTACAATCTAATAAGTAGGTAACAACTTATACAATGACAGTTACATTGTATGCCGTACGATAAAACCACGAAAAATATTTTACTTTTTTTAAAGAAAACTTATTGTACCTACTTTAGTAGTTATGCAGTATGTAAGTACTAAAAATATGCAATGTAGCATAAAAATTGCAATTGAAAAACATGAAATCTCGTCCATAAAATATTCATAAGCCCGATAATTATGTTACGCAATCGTAATTCAGCCGAACTAATATAATGTCATAGTCACTATCAAATAAAGACTATCACTATGACATAATGTTTAAAGATTATACTATAAACGGGATTTTATATAGGTGACTTAAGAAAAAATTAAATGTACATTTTTTCATAATTTTGGTGTTTAAAGACTTATATTCAATTTGCAGATGACAATATTTCAGGAATCATTCCCCAAAATAAAAAAATAAATACTATATTCTCAATAAATTATTATTTAATTAATTTAAAAAAAAACACCAATGTAATTGTCACCCAAATATTGTTGTCTGAATACATGTTTCAATAGTTACTAATATGATTAGTTTAAAATCACATTTGTTATTTCGTTGGTAGTGAGAGACACAATAATTATTGTAGGTGTTTAGTTATTTTAAATGAAATTGATAGTCTTTAATGGGTTTTTATTTTTAGAAAAAATTATTCATTTTCGTCTGTCATTATAGGTACTTTTTCATAAAAACGTAAAATTATAAAATACGTACTTGAAAAGTTTTTTACTGGGTTCAACCAGTGAAACCACAAACATCGTAGCACGTGTGGACCCTGGAAACGCCATTCTAGACAACCGTGACCACAGTCGATAACGTCAGGGGAAACAAAAGTTTCGTATTATTATCGTTACAAGAGGGGCCGTCAAATGAGTAATAACAGTGAGTCAATATAGGGCACAGTGCAGTGTTGTCGGGTAAAGGAGGGTCGTCTATCGTTGGATGACCCACGACGCGACGTATATTTATATTGTCTAGATACTGTCTGCGTGGCTATTGTATATACCGCGTGATTCATTTAACACAAATTAAATTCACTTTTTTAGTCTAGTTCTGTTATTTTTTTAATATAAGTGTTCTGTCTTTAAAATCTTCATTAAGAAAAATAGCTATCAATAATACAATGTAATATAATATAATAATAATAATAATAATAATAATAATAATATCTATTTTTGACACTAAATTGAAAAAGATGAATTAAGAAACATAGTAAAATATTACTACCTATATTATAAATATTATAACCTGGTTGTTATTCGTACAGTACTTATAATGAATTTAAAGGAATCTAAATTACTTAAAAACCTCAACATTTTTAAATGTCCATAAATAGCCCGAAATTGCAATAATTTTTGTTCAAATTTAATCACCGTGAATAAAGTACTAAATAAAATAACAACTACCTAGATATAAGAGAATAAAATATTCATATTAATTTACAAAGTATTAAAATTATACTACTAGAAATATGTTTACTAATAAATAACATACTTCTAATACTATAATTTTAATTAGTTCACTTACTTATAAATACATTAAAAAACTTCATTTTAAGGAGTTTTAATTAGGCAATATTCACTAAATTAAAAAAATTAACAATACAATTAAAATATGTTTAAGTACAATTTCAATATCAATAATTTCAAATATCGTTTTAGTGGTAGCAATGCTATGCTGCAAAATATCCATATTTTTCAATAAAATTACTTTTTCGGTATTTTCACGGATGTAGTTTAACGGTATATGGGGGGAGCGGTCAACTTAAATTAAACAACGCAAATTTAAAGCTATCGATTGGTACCAATTTCGAAGCTCTAGACCAGCGGTCCTCACTAGGATTTTAGAAAGGGCCAAATAATAATTTTGAAAATTACTTGCGGGCCGCATACATTTTTAATGGTGATGATTAAAAAATAAAAATAAAAATGTATAAATTATATATTAATT